>AYEL01087902.1:0-10578 GCA_000484575.1 Olivierus martensii
AAAAATGCATTACAGATCACTGTTCTAGCATGGTGCATGTGGATAGCAGAGCAGCCATCTTGTTGTGGATGCTGCTGCCTTCTCCGGCGTTGCAGCATCATTCTGCCACCTGCTGATCACTTTGTGAACCTTAAGGACTACTACTGCCACCTACCGAATAAATCGTACAACTTTTTGCAATTCTATGGCACTTTTAAGGTTTTCATTCGAATCCCCCTCGTATAAGAGAAATAAACTTAAAAATCCTTTCTGCTCCATATTTTATTTACATAACTTCATTTCTATTTAGAAAAAAATTTAAATTCAAATATCTTTTTGAATAATAACAGCTTATTTTATTGTAATTATCAACAACATAGGAATTCAAAACTGAACTAAAAAGCAAAAAATAAACAAGATATCAAAGTAAAATTTTAAAATCAAGTTAGGGAAGATAAAAATAATCAAATATTTAATTGACTTGAGAACATCAATCTATTCTAAGTATTATATATTCTAATACAATCAATTCTTGTTATTCACAGATTCTGTATTCCATATTTGACTATTCGCAAAAATTTATTTCATTATTTGTAACCACAAAATCAATTTTTGTGAAGCTTTCGCACTTATTCGCAAACTCCCACTGAACGGTGAAAATACTATTACCAAGGTAAACTCTCTGTCATTCTAATAAAGCAAGTTGTTTGTTATCAAATGTACTCTCTATATTGTTTTGCTGGAAAATCTCATTAGCTATTCTTGCTCACTCCACATACTGCAGGTCCCACAGAAGAATGTGACTTAATGCTTGAATGCAGCCTCAAATTTAAGTGCCTAACTTCTGGCACATTTGCTCCTTATGCCAAGATTTTAGAAGATCTGAGGCAAAAAGCAATGCAGACAAAGCTGACAGTTTTTCAATACAGCTCAGAAAGACAGTGTGTCAGCTGCCACATCAAACATCCTGGAATTATTTACTATATAGTATTTTAAAAAATTAAATAAAGATTACTGTAATTATAATACTGTACATAGTACTGTACACTGCATATACTGTAATAATTTATAAATACTGTATACATATTAAATAAGATATCTTTAAACAAAAAACATACATAAAGCAAGGATGAAAATGTTGAGAAGAAAGGTTTGCAGAAACCTAATTCTATATTTGCCATAGGCACAGTGATTCAGTATTTGCTAATTCAATATTTGCAAAGAATTTACAGAATGTAACTACTGTGAATAACGAGAATCGACTGTATATATTAAAAATATATTTTTAACAAAACAGAATAAAATCAATTATAGTACAAACTTGTCTATGGATTCTCTCATTCCACTTAGAAGTGCTTTTCTAAACCAATCACAGCGAGAAGCAATAATCACACAGTGTGCTCTAATTACATGCCATTTGTCTTCTTCAGATATGGAATGATTTTTTTTCTGATCATGCGTATTTTCAATAATAGTATCTATGCAATCTGAATAATAATGGACTAACTGTAATTATATGAATTTTAAATAATCTACATAAAATATATTTCTTATATGATACTCACCTTGATTTGTCACAATTTCAAATTTCATATCTGTATCATTACCACTCTTAAGAAGTTGAACTGCATTCTTTGCAAGATTACTTTCTCGAGATAAAGGTGGATGACACAATGATTCAAATAAACTTAACTGAAATTATTAATGGAAACATTGTTGCAATATAGTGTATATATATATTATTATAGTACAGGAGATCCCTAACTTATAACAGGATTGTATTCAAAAATTTCATTATAATTTAAATCTAACATAATTTGGAACACAATTTTTCATAAGTGCAATGTTGTAAATGGCAGTTACATTCCCCAATCATCAGAACTCAGAATATTCAATGTTTTAAAATAGCAGTAGTGTTTATTAATGTTGATTACACACTATTTATTCTTTAAAACAAGGAACTTAAGCATTTTGTGTCTATTAGAACTATATAAGGGTAAAACTAAAGAAAAACATTTTTTTTATTTTTTACATTGAATTATTTTTCTGTGTCCAAGTTTCTAATGTCAGTTGCATGATAGAGCAAGCTGACATTACTACCTTGGAGAATTTGGGTTCAATTCCAGGTTCCACATAACATTTTTCAGGAACACTCTGGGTTTGACCAGACCCATTTACCCCATCCTTCAAATTTGACAATCTGTGGGGGGTTTCTAAAAGTATCCCTTAGAGGTTAATCCAAACTAATCTAACCAAGTTTCTATCAAAACTAAGCAATTATTTTTTAATGCCACTTCTCAATTGTTGACTGATTAGTACATAATCAAATCCATTCCACACCTAACTATAAACTGCCCACATCTGTAGTAGAATCAGCAGAATTTTACATTAGGTGAATCAATGCCCTGGCAGGATCCATCAATAATTTTTTCAGAAGGATCAAATTCACATAAATGAATTAATTTATTATATGTGATTTCATTGCATTTATTATATTTAACATTTCAGAAAATATTTTTTAATAGAAATAAAATCATTTAATTTTTATAAATAACAAAAGCATTGAAGACCAGCTTAGCTATCATTCTTTCTTTTGTATTATACATTGCTTTCCTTTTTATTGGATACTAAATCTGGGCATCCCAATATTCACTATAGGCTGCTTACACCCATGGTAACAGTAGCAATGAGATGAAAGATGAGATTGAGCTTAAACACCTAAAAAATCTGAGTTATGCAAACTGAAATTAAATACAAATTCTGCATGGTAGTAATACAACATATTTCAATCCTGGTGACAATTCAGCCATCCAATTAATTGGCTGTATTATTGCAGTCATTATGGTAGCCATCATAAGTACAAATTTTTGTCATAAATAACCATTGTTTAAAATACAGATCATTGTAAGTCAGGGACCTCTGTATATATCAATAATTTATTACTAAAGAAATCATAAAAATTATGTTGAATTAAAAATAGTATGAGACCATTTATCTATAATCCTTGGGAGATGGGTTTGCTGAATAAAAAGATCTTTCCAAATTTTGGCCTCTAAAATCTACTAAAATATTTAAAAATTACAATAACTAAATAATTAAATTCTCTATCTTCAAAATGAAGGTATTTTGGATTAGTTAGCATCAATTAATTCATTCTAGGAGCAAGAAAAACATTTCTTGTAATTGAAATCTGGTGATGAACAAATATAAAGCAGATTATTTAAAATTTCACTTTACATGTACAAATGTTTTCTTCTTGTCAGTTTAATAAATTTAAATTGTTCTATTTAATTGTTTTAGATGGATTTATCTATCAGAACAAAATTTTATAAATAATTTACCTAAAAAATTATTTATAATTAAATATTTTTTCAATGATGGACATAGAACAAACAACATATAAGAGACATTGTACTAGATTTTTTTTAAATCAAAAAATTACATTATTCTATTAAGATTCATAAAATATATTACTGCATTATTATTATCATCAATTAAAAGCCTATTATTTCAAAAATTCTATTAAGATTCATAAAATATATTACTGCATTATTATTATCATCATTAATTAAAAGCCTATTATTTCAAAACAGAAAAATAAGAATTTTGTTATTATATAGTAATATGCAAAGTTTAAAAATTTTCTAAAAAATATGTTATTTATGCATATTAGTGTTGACAGAAATGCCAAATAATGCTGAAATAAAAAAATAAATAATGCTCTCAACAACTGTATCAAAACATTGCACATATATATATAAGATCGGAAGAGCGGTTCAGCAGGAATCAAATGCTGTGATTTAATATTTATAGGTGTACCGACACTCTGCAGATTGTACAGTCATTCAAAAGTAAAACTAAAATGAATTTTTTCGTAAAAATAATAATTTTTTTTTCTATAATATATTCGGCAATATTATCGATATTACTTGATAATGACAGTAATGTCGAATTAAGTTGTTTAAAATGATGCATTCTTCAAATACAGTCAAAATGCTTTTGAAATGATACCACAATGTATTTCTCTCACAGTTTTATCGTTATTGGCTGCATTTTGTCGAAAATTAAATTCCGATTTTTATTTAAATTATATTTTTCTAAATTTCTTTTCGATTTATAAGTGAGCCTGTTACTATTTAGAAATTATATTTGATTTTTTTTTAAAGAAAAAAATTTGAATTGTATAGTTTATATTCCATAAATGCTTAATGGTTAGACTGTTTTCTTGTTTTGATATAGAACAGTATATTATATTTATAATATTGGAAAATTTATAATATCAAACATACATAACTCTTATGCCGTAGTAACTTAATAAAAACATGCTCTTGTTACTTTTCCATAATAGCCAGTTGGAGAGATGTACAAAATTTATAGTGGATCGACCGATTGGGAATCCATTTTCTTTTTAAAATAACTTTTTTACGTTATTCGCCTTCTTTGGACCATGTCAATAAAAGTCTTTTCTATAATTCACTTTTAATAATATGGAAACGTTAGTACTTGTATTAATAGGTTTTTTTTTTTTAACATACTTTGATTTAAGAAAGCATGAAAATATTTTAAAAATCAATTTATTGTGATATTAATATCTAATAGAACGTAATAATAAATAAATAATATAAACGAAATATAATTTTTTATAGTTATTTATATATTATGCTTTATTTATACATTATATATAAATAAAGTATAATATTAAACTTTAATATTGTATATAAATTTAATTTGTTGTGAATTTTTATTTTTAATTTATATTACAATAAACGTTTAGTTATAAAATATAAATCAATTTTAAAGAAGGATATAATTATATATTTTAAAGTAATAAATTCGAAATTATTTAGATTATGGTGTTTTAAAAGTTGGCTTTTAAAATGACTTTTTACAGCCATTATCATTCACAGCAATTTTTATAATTTCCAATTTATTAAGTTAATGTATTAAACTTGAGATGATAAAAATTAATGAGAGAAGTAAAATGATATTTGTTTCAAATTTGTCGGCCTGGCAGTACTGTCACCTGAAGCTTACAGGATCGAATCCCGTAGGATATCCAGAATTAGCCCATTGTACTTCATTCTTCAATGCATCGCCGATCTCATAATGTGTCTAGCTAACTCATAGGGGCACTGGAATTACCATAGCTTACAGGATCGAATCCCGTAGGGTATCCAGAATTAGCCCATTGTACTTCATTTTTCAATGCATCGCCGATCTCATAATGTGTCTAGCTAACTCATAGGGGCACTGGAATTACCACATTGTTTAATAACTGCTGATTGGGATATGATATAAAAGAAGAGAAGGAAGGCCAATCTCTGAAAAGCTTCTGTTTAGTTGTTTCATACAGATTTGGTGGCGTAAAACATCAAAAAAATAATAATGAAGTATCAAGAGTTTATTTAGCTAAACTTTTCAAAAGCCGTAAACGCTTTTAAGGCTAACACAGTTGTTTTCGTTTTTCAAGGACAGTGTCTGCGACTCAGTAACAATACCAGCAATCAGTTTCTTTGTTAATATTTGCTATGACTAAATAGTTAATTTGGAGTTTGAGAACCAATTTGATCAGCCGGATGGCCGCATTGTAATTTTCGCTTTCCCCTTTGGAGAATCTGGGTTCAAATCTGATCTCCCATCTACAGGTTTCCAGGGTTGTAAACGCTTTTAAGGCTAACACAGTTGTTTTCGTTTTTCAAAGACAGTGTCTGCGACTCAGTAACAATACCAGCAATCAGTCAATATTTGCTACGACTAAATAGTTAATTTGGAGTTTGAGAACCAATTTGATCAGCCGGATGGCCGCATTGTAATTTTCGCTTTCCCCTTTGGAGAATCCGGGTTCAAATCTGGTCTCCCATCTACAGGTTTCCAGGAGTGGTCTGAGCCCGGCCCATTGAACCCCATCCTTTAACCTTTCGGTTGACCATACTATGGGTGGTGGCCAGCCTGTAGTGGTACTAAAAGTAGCCGCCGCCAGATAAAGCATATCCTATGAACGATATGGTGGCTTAACCTAAAAACTTAATCTGAGAGCCAATTTGAAATAGGATTATAAAATTTATTAAATGAATTACTAGATAAATAAGGAATTTAGGATTAACGGATATTAAGATAAGCATTTTTTTCAATATAAATTTTTATATATATGCTCCGCCCAAACACCGAAATCGCACAATGACTGAAAAAAACAGCCACAATGCATTGTGGCCAGTTCCAAACGACCAAATACCGATGCTCAACATTATTTCGCTTCGTGGCCATCGTGAGGTAACCACAACGAGTTGTGAGCAACTCCACCGAAACCAATACACGTTCTGAGCGTTTTGAAATGACCACAGACTGTTCTGAAATAGATCTGGGCATGTGTTTGTAGTAGTACGCTCCGTGTAAGGCGGTCGGCGTACTATTACAAACACAACGCGTTGGCGTGCCTCACAGGAGGACCCGGGTCCGGCATCTCCTGAAAAGTTTTTCGGGGTTTTGGGCCCGATCCGGCGATCCCCAACCTTCACCATCCGGTCCCTCACCAAGGGTGTGAGTGGTTTGAACTGGCCCTATCCCTTAGTAATCTCACTGATTGGAAAGGGGCGTAAAATAGCAAAAAGAAAAGTACGTTCCATGTTACTAGTAACAACGGACTTCCACTACTGGTAATGGAATTTTGACATATGGAATTTGATTCGATGTATCGGCGATGGCAACTAATTCACGAAAGAGGAGCGATATTTTGGACATTTGGACACGGGACTTCAATTATATATACTTTTACAATATTTTTATTTTTAAATCATAAATGGAGTCATTTCAAAAGTAAAATTTTATTAAAAATTTTAAAAAATTTCAACACGAACGCAATCTAGCATTAGGTTAGGTCTTTTGAATTGGCAGCAATGTGTTGTGGCTATTGGTTTTCATATTCTCTAATATCTAATAAAGTATACGAATTTTATTAAAACATTTTAAAAATGCTTGTTTTCAAGTAGCTTATCAGCTAAAATTTACATTTGAGTCAAAGGCTATCCTTTAATATTTGATTTCTGAAAATGAATTACATAGTAGCTCTTATAATTTATGTAAACTGGATTTCAATTGGTTTCTTTATATAATCTGGACTTCTTGGAATTCAATGCAGGAAGTTTTAGAATATCACACTATTCACATTCTACATAGTTCCAAGAATAACAGTAAAAAAAAATTGCTTCTGCATATGCAGCTAAGACTAAATTAAAGTAATAAAAGTGCCTATTTTTTCCGCTTCTTTTCTACAGAAAGCAGATAAATATGCATTCTACTTGGTCTCCCTATTTTAAAATAAGTAGGTCTAGGAATAATTAACTAAATTTTTATAAATTCAGTTCTTAAAAATGCAAGAAGGTTCTGGGTAAATAAGGGAAGATTTGTTTCTCTTTTTTTTTTTGTTAAATTAAATATTAACAATCAAATTAGAAATTGTAAATTATTGATAAAATAATTTTGTAAATAGACGTCATTTGAAAAGCCCCTCCCATAAACATTTTTTTCTGTTGAATAATATCTATAGAAATAAAATTAATTTATTCTTACAGAGCACTATTACTATGATATTTTGAATTGCACAGACCTTTTTGGCATCGACACTTGCACTTATCAGTGTTACAATAGCAAATCCCAACAAGGTTTCATCATGTGCAGTGGCACATGATGAAACCTTGTTGGGAATCAGAGGAGAGTCCTGATGCTTTCCATGACGTACTACCACAAACGTACTACATACCACTACAAACACATGCCCTGATCTATTTCAGAACTGTCTGTGGTCATTTCAAAACGCTCAGAAAGAGTATTGGTCTTTGGAGGAATTGCCCACAACGCGTTGTGGTTACCTCACAATGGTCACGAAGCCAAATAATGTTGAGCATCGGTTTTTGATCGTTTGGAACTGACCACAATGGTTGTGGCTGTTTTTTCGGTCATTGTGCAATTTCGGTGTTTGAGCGTAACATACATATTTTTAACTTTTGATTAATTGGTAGATATATGGGCCATATCTATATCAAATATATATGATGGTAACTATTTCACCTGTAATGGTGAAACAAGTGGTTCTTCAGCAACTATAATGAGATCACTTGGAGGGTATAAGGATCCGAGTAAACAACCCGCTCTCTTCGACCTTATAAAATATATCAAAACGAAAAATCATATGGTTATCCGATCAATAAATATACACATTAAATAGTAAAAAATATTCTCTGAATTTGCCACATAGATAAGCATTCGTTCGAAAAATTTAATGATAATTTTCGAATTTGGGATGGAATCTGGACCCCATCCATGTTTCAGAAAATTATCATGTGGGATCTCGGCTCTGCCTATCGATTCATATTCTTTACAGTTCAAATAGACTCCTTGCCTTGAAATGGCTCCATTATTTAGTAATCCGAACGCGATTGTAAAAATACTTTAAAAAACAACAAGAAAATTAATTTTAAAATCTTAACAATAATTCAGTAAATGAAAATATCGAGAATAGATTTAATAAGTTGCATTTCTACCTTTTTGATAATTTGTTGTAATTTCAATAAAATAATCTAAAGACTTAAATAATTCTTTAACTTCTGGCTGCTTTAAATAATTCTCATTGAATAAATGGCTGGTTATCTATTCCTCAAAGCTTTCAATTATATATTACATGTACAAAGTTTAAAATTACCTACAATGATTAATTAACTAGTATATTTTGAACTGCTTAAAAGTAAAATTAAATAATGGAATCATGATTAAAATTGACGAAAAGTCATCAAAATTATTAAGTAAAAATGAATATAATTATTTAAATTAAATATATATGATTAAATAAATATAATTTTTGTTTTCAGTTTCTGCAAAAGAATACAAGATAATGTTATTAAAGAAATTTTGGTCAATTCAATAGTTTCATAACTGTTGAACTGGCCGAGAGATTTTCTTTTAGAATACTGACATAAAGAGTAGAAAGATTCTTTTGTAAACGACAAAAAGAAATCTTTTTCACTTCAGAAGGACTAAATCTGGAATATTAATATTGGATATATGTGCGTATAATGTACACAATAGATAATTCAGTAGCCTTTTGATAGAAATTGCAATTTTCTATTCTATGCGTGCTTATCTTATCAAGTATTTAAATCTAGGCATTATTCACCAGCTTCATTATTTACGTACTGCACAAGAAGTTCTGTTTCTTTTATTTTTTTATGAAAGTAGGCCAATCTTTCCATATGGAATTTAGCCATAGGAAATTATCTGCCCATTTATATGGAGGTAGAGTCAAACTGCGTATGAATAGCTTAGCTTTCTCTCCATATAAATGGATAAATAAGCTAAAAACAGTTTGACAGAATCGATAGAGATAAGCTAAAGTTTATATTGAGACACGTGATGATTTTTATGCGGACTTCATATACTGTAACAGGTTTTGATGGATTGCATCCGAATTTCTTTAGCAACACTATCTAATATCATCCCGTTAATATTAATCTTAGTATAAATGAATATTAAGTAGCTAAGTTTTATTATTCACTGTTGCTAAAGCAATTAAAACATTTTTAAAATTATAATAATGCGTCATATAGTAACGACGTCTTTGTTTCTGAGCGCGCATTTTCTTATATAATTTTGATTCGTTTTAATTTATATTAAAATTCTTAAGTGATAAGGCATCAAAAATTATTAAATACAACGAATTGAATAAATTTACAAAAAAAAAAATCCTATCAATAATGATGATAAAATTGAAATAAATTTATTCTTACCATATTTATCAGGAGATAATCACGAGAATTATCAAACTGAATTAGCAATGTTATTAAAATATTAAAATATAATATATAAATTAAATTCTGACATCCCGTTTAATATATCAAAATTTTATAATTATGAAACAAAAATTTATTTTTTGTTTGTTAAATTACAAATTTTGCATTATGTTTTACGCTTTCTTTTTTTGTGTATTGACATAAATTACACACAGTAGCTAAAATTGTGTTTTCGCAATGTAATATAAGAAAACTGTCTCCTAATATTTTATTCAAATCAACTGAAAACGTTCAAAATATCGACTTGCAGATCTATTAGAATTTTTCAATACAATCTATGTTCAATTTTATGTATGAATAAAACCCGAACAGTTAAAATCAAAAATATAAATTAAAATATAAAGGAATTGAGCTACTTTATAATTCATATATGATAATTCACAGTTATAATTATTTTTCACAAACTTAGGGACCATATTAAGTAGCCATTGCTTTTTCTAATTAAAATATTAACATCGATGACTTAATAATAACACACAAAAATTGATTTGCATATATCAATAAGTCAGATTTATGATTTTCATCCTTAATATTATTAACTAACCGTAAAAAAACTATAAAATTTAATTTACTTTGTTTACTATTCTAATTTTTTAATTAAAGAGGTTATGTGAAATTACAAATTATTCAAATTTATTTCTCTGAAATTTTTTTGTTATATATACTTTTTTTGCTGATAAAATTTAATTATATTATGCAGTTTTATTCGTAATAGCAATTTTTTATTATTAATTATTGAAATTTTTATAAAAATTATTTT
>AYEL01087904.1:0-13731 GCA_000484575.1 Olivierus martensii
TCAAATGATCGAATCAAATGAATCGATTCATTTAAATGAATTGAATCAAATGAATCGATTCATTGAAAAGAATCATTTCGCCCATCACTACTAGGTATCTAAGTCGCGCACGCATAGAACAGCACTAAGGGCGCTGCGTGAACTTGTTTGAAACAGGAATGGGAAGGAATATGCATCGACTTATTATCTATAATTATAAAAGGGAAGTTTCGTTATACAATAGCACTATTCTTGCTAATGCGTGGATAGGGATAACCATTTGATTTTTATTTAAAATAAAAGATATATATTTTTAAAAAATTTATATGTTTGGCGGCCAGAGATGGCCGAATGGTAACTCTGCCAGCAAGCCAAGCAGGAGAACCCGGGTTCGAGTCGCGGATCTGGCATCTGAAAAGTTTTTTTGGGTGCTGGGCCAGGCCAGGCCCGGCCCGGCGATCCCCTTCCGTCACCATCCGGTCTCCTGTACGGGTGTGGGTGCAGCCCGTGATTAGAACTGACCCCTGCCCCTTAGTAATCTCCCTAATTGGAAAGGGGCGTAAAATATGCCAAAAAATATATGTTTAAGGGGGCGGCAATTTGGCTTTTTGTCCGGGGCGACATAAAGCCAAATTGCAAAATAGCGGGCGGGGCATTCCGTTAGGTTAGTTAAGCCGCCATATCTTCATGGCGGCTTAACTAACCTAACGGAACCTAAATTATCTTGTGACGGATACTTATAGGTAGGCTGGCCAACACTCATGATGAGATCAACCGGATGATTGAAGGATAGGGTTCAACGGACCGGGCCGAACCCCTCCTGACAAATTGGAGGTGTAAGACCCGGATCCTCCAGGGTGGTAAGCTACAGCTTTACCACGCGGCCATCTGGCCGACCTGTCATTTCGTCAGTCCGCGAGTCCTACAGTTTGTTTTGTGAATGTTCGTTATTCGAACATAAAAAATCTTTCGCGAAAGTGTTCGTTATCCGAACTGTTCGTTAACCGATCATCCTCTGCTATATCAATTTCAGAGGCAGTTCTAGATGAGAGCTAAGTAGGCACTGGATCAAGTCGCCAAACTTTTGGGTGCATTCATAAATTGAAAATGCAGTAAAAAGTAAACTATCATGTAAATAATTTTTTAAATATTCAAAAATTAATATATTAAATATATCTTTTTTTAGCATATCAATTGAATGGATACAACCAGAGCAGAGTTGGCTGGGTGACACTAATTCTGAGCTAGCATTGGATTACCTGATGAGTTTTTTGCTAAAATACTACCATACTTTAGGTTTTTTTTAAATACCACTTCTGCCTTACATTTAAAATATTGCCAAATGCAATATAGCAAAATATCTTACAATTTTAGTGATTTTTCACATAATATACTGCTATCGACCGCGTGGTAAAGCAATCGCTTACCATGACTGTAAAACGTACTCCACATCCAACTTATCAGGAGGAGTCCAGACCAGTCCATGAACCTGTTTCTTCAATTCTCCGGTTGACCTCATCATTGGTGTTGGCCAACACCAATGATGAGGTCAACCGGAGAATTGAAGAAACAGGTTCATGGACTGGTCTGGACTCCTCCTGATAAGTTGGATGTGGAGTACGTTTTACAGTCATGGTAAGCGATTGCTTTACCACGCGGTCGATAGCAGTATATTATGTGAAAAATCACTAAAATTGTAAGATATTTTGCTATATTGCATTTGGCAATATTTTAAATGTAAGGCAGAAGTGGTATTTAAAAAAAACCTAAAGTATGGTAGTATTTTAGCAAAAAACTCATCAGGTAATCCAATGCTAGCTCAGAATTAGTGTCACCCAGCCAACTCTGCTCTGGTTGTATCCATTCAATTGATATGCTAAAAAAAGATATATTTAATATATTAATTTTTGAATATTTAAAAAATTATTTACATGATAGTTTACTTTTTACTGCATTTTCAATTTATGAATGCACCCAAAAGTTTGGCGACTTGATCCAGTGCCTACTTAGCTCTCATCTAGAACTGCCTCTGAAATTGATATAGCAGAGGATGATCGGTTAACGAACAGTTCGGATAACGAACACTTTCGCGAAAGATTTATGTTCGAATAACGAACATTCACAAAACAAACTGTAGGACTCGCGGACTGACGAAATGACAGGTCGGCCAGATGGCCGCGTGGTAAAGCTGTAGCTTACCACCCTGGAGGATCCGGGTCTTACACCTCCAATTTGTCAGGAGGGGTTCGGCCCGGTCCGTTGAACCCTATCCTTCAATCATCCGGTTGATCTCATCATGAGTGTTGGCCAGCCTACCTATAAGTATCCGTCACAAGATAATTTAGGTTCCGTTAGGTTAGTTAAGCCGCCATGAAGATATGGCGGCTTAACTAACCTAACGGAATGCCCCGCCCGCTATTTTGCAATTTGGCTTTATGTCGCCCCGGACAAAAAGCCAAATTGCCGCCCCCTTAAACATATATTTTTTGGCATATTTTACGCCCCTTTCCAATTAGGGAGATTACTAAGGGGCAGGGGCCAGTTCTAATCACGGGCTGCACCCACACCCGTACAGGAGACCGGATGGTGACGGAAGGGGATCGCCGTGCCGGGCCTGGCCTGGCCCAGCACCCAAAAAAACTTTTCAGATGCCAGATCCGCGACTCGAACCCGGGTTCTCCTGCTTGGCTTGCTGGCAGAGTTACCATTCGGCCATCTCTGGCCGCCAAACATATAAATTTTTTAAAAATATATATCTTTTATTTTAAATAAAAATCAAATGGTTATCCCTATCCACGCATTAGCAAGAATAGTGCTATTGTATAACGAAACTTCCCTTTTATAATTATAGATAATAAGTCGATGCATATTCCTTCCCATTCCTGTTTCAAACAAGTTCACGCAGCGCCCTTAGTGCTGTTCTATGCGTGCGCGACTTAGATACCTAGTAGTGATGGGCGAAATGATTCTTTTCAATGAATCGATTCATTTGATTCAATTCATTTAAATGAATTGATTCATTTGATTCGATCATTTGAATCGAAGAATCGTTTGAATCAAAGAATCGTTTGAATCAAACGAATCATTTGAATCGAAGAATCGTTTGAATCAAACGAATCAGTTGAATCGAAGAATCGTTTGAATCAAACGAATCAATTGAATCGAAGAATCGTTTGAATCAAACAATACCTGTATAGTATTTTTCCTCTTATAGACTTGTCTGTATGGTTTGTCCTTAGTAATTTTTTTTATAATTTTGTTCACTGTATTCTATACTTCGAGATTATATGAACATACAAATATTTGTTTATAATTTAATAATTTATTTTTTTATTTAAACAAAAAATATAATTTATTTAGCATAATCTTTATTTTCATAGTATGACATTGAAATATTATTCAAAGTTTCACAGTCTGATCTTGTATTGTTTTTCTTCACATAATTATATTTTAATTATTAAAATTAAGATTGCTTTTGGATAAAATTAAAAAAGATAGATATAATTAGTATTAATGAATTTTATTTTTTATATTTAGAACATGAATTTTATCATTTTTAAATTTAAATTTATAATAATATTTTTTAATACATATATTTAGTATACCTGTTTATAACATACTGGACTATGTAGAGGAGTTTTACAACAAGCTGCACTGGCAACAGGACTATTTCCAACACTTTGTCCTTGTTCTTGACTGATCTGATGAGATGGAGTACCTAATAAACCAAGCTGTATTAGGCTCTTAGTAAACTGTTCTCTATTAACTAATTCACTGATATGAGCAATCATTTTATGGAGTGTAGCTTGGTGACATACTAATTTGCTTAAAACCCAGGCCTGGAAAAGAAAAGAAAAAATTCTAAGACAAAATCAAATATTAGCATAGTACACAGGAGACCCCGACTTACGATAGTTTGAGTTATGATGATTCATACTTAGTGATTATTTATAATGAAAATCTGTACTTACAACAGCAGCTATCAATGATTTTGCACTAACAGCAACCAGATGGCCAAGTAGTCAAAAAATGAAAGCATGCTGTGTTACCACTATGGAGTATCTATATTTAATTCCAGGTGTCTAAACCTTCAGTTTTTTTAGGTGTCCATATTTGGTCCATTTGACCTCATCCTTCATCTGATTGCCCATTGTTATAAATATGGGTGGCCTGTGGTGAATAGTAGGATGCTTAGCTGTTTAGTATCCAATAAGAAGGAAAGTAGTGTGTAATAAAAAAAATATTTTTTTTATAAAAAGATTAGATGATTTTGTTTCAATTCAAAAATATTTCCTGAAATTTCTGCAATAAAATAAATATAATAAATTAATTCACTTATCTGAATTCCAAGCACCAGGAAATTTTTTGATTGATTCGGCCCACACATTGATCCACTTAAGATTAAGTCATGCTGACTCTACCACAGATATGGGAAGATTATACATGGGCCAGAGATGGGTTTGACTGATTACTACATGATGGAATTATCATACAGTAATCAGTCAAAGTTTCAAAAGTGGCATTAAAAAAATAATAGCTTATTTTTCTAGTAACTTTGTTAGGCTAGTCTGAATTAAGCTGAAAATCATATGGAATATTTTCGCCAGTTGCCATTTTTAGAGCCCACCAAAGACTGGGTAACCTATGATGGATCAACAGTTAGGTTAAAGGATGTAATTCAATGAGCTTGCCAGGCATGGACCCATCTTGAAAATCTGGATATATGGGTGTGAGAATTGAAACTTCAGTCTTCCAAGGTGGTAAACAACTGTTTTATCATGCAGCTATCAGCAGAATCTAAAAATTTAGACACAGGAAAATAACTTAAATATTCCATCTTTATTTTTACATGGTATTTTCTTTATTTTTACCTGTAAAAAGTGTTGGTAGACATTTTCCTTATTTTAAATAAATAAATAATAATAATGAAGTAATAGTGCACAGTTATTCAATATTACTGTGCACTATTAATTTTTAAAACATTTTGATAGTTTGGAAACATAACCTCCATTATAACATTGCACTTATGGAAAATCATATTCTGAGTTAGGATGGATTCAAACAACAACCAAAAATTATTGAATGTAGCACCATCGTAAGTTGGGGATATCCTGGATTTTGTAAAATCTATAACATTACATGATATAGAGAGATTTAAATATTTAAGAAATATGCATTAGTATTTTGATATCATATATTTTCATCACTTACCATCCTATTTATTAAAATATTATAGATGATAATTAAGAGAAATGCTTGAATTTTTTATTATTTATCAGTAATGAAAAAAAAACAATTTTTGAGTTATGAACTTAATTCATATGTTCGTAACTCAGATACTCCTATTATTTTGTCTACAAAAGTACTGAAATAAGTTTATATACTGTATTTTGTAATATATTTTATAAATGACCAATTAGAAATTTCTTATTTCACAGATTTGAATGAAAAATTCAAATTATAAAAAGTTTTTTTTTTTGGTGTAATTGCCATCACCTTGAAATAATGCCATAATACATTAACTAACTGTGTCATTTTACATTATATTCTGATATAAAGTTTAAAATTTTTAAATTGTTTTTGAAATTTTCTGAAATTTGAAAATGAAATTTCATATTCATAAGTATGAATGTTTGTAATTCAAAGAGTGCTTGTATTAGGATTGTATTTTCATGACATATTCTATATAAGCTAATGATATTTTAGGACAGCATCAAGGTTTAATTTTACATCTTAGTTATTGTTTCTCTAACTTCTTATATAAAACAAGATGATGAAGGAATTTGTAATTATTATTAGTCATCATCATTATTATTATACTTATCATGTATATGAATTGTATAAGTTCATCAAAAAGAATACTTACTGAAAGCCTTACAGCCAGTGGTGATATTCTAAATTATTTAACAACCGGTTTGCTTAAATTTGATGTAGGGAGTCTTGAAAAAATTTACAAAATAATTCTATTTACGTTTAATTAAGAAATATTATTAATTTTATATTGAAATTAAGTAATATTCCCAAATAATTATTGGTTAGTAATTTTTTTGTGGTAATAGTAACACAAATTATTTCAATTTCATACTCAATTGGTAGACTTTGGTTGGAATATTAATGTTTTTTGTAAGAATAAGAAGCTGAGTTGCCATTACAGGTAGTCCTCAACTTACGATGGGGTTCCATTCCAGTGTCTCTGTCTTAAGTCGATTCTGACGTAAGTCGAGGACTTTTTTAATTTTTGATTTGTTTGATTTTTATTTTAATATTTTCATAAATTAGGTTTCTATTTAACTTAAAACAATTAAACTTAAAGCTTTCATATCACCTTCTTTTTTTATGTTGTAATTTTCATCAGTAGTATTATTTCTCTTACTGAACATGACAGGGTTATGATGAGATACAAAAATTGCAATGAGAGAAATGAACAAATTATGATAAAGGATGATGGTGGATGTGGATTAGCTATGACAAAAAATAAAGGCTTGATGGAAAAAATGGAGAGAAGTCTAAGGAGTTGTGTATGATCAGAAAATGCTTCTTGAACTTAAAATAAAAATCTATAAAACTGTAATAAGGCCAGTCATTTTATATGGGGCTGAAACCTGGGCCCTTAGGAAGAAAGAAGAAGAATTACCATATTACTTCAAATTTAAGCTGCACTTTTTATTCAAATTTTTAAGGCGTAAAATTTGGGTGCAGCTTAAATTCAAAGCGAATATTTCAACATCTTATTTCTCTCAATCTCCCACTAAAAACACTGTACCCAAGGAAAATTTTCCTAAGGGTGTTATAATTCAAGCACAAAAATGCATGAGATGATAATAGAACTGATCAAAGATTGATTAGACCATGTTTGGGAGAAGAGATCTGGCACTATTTTTTTTTAAAAATGAAGCATGCATTCCGGGGACATTTAACTGATGACATAAAAGTAAAAACAAAAAGCTGTGATCTTATGACTAATCATACATGCAGGTATTATTAACTCCAACTACTTGATGTGTCTGTTAACAAACTCTTTAAAGGTAGAATGAGAACCCATTATGAAGCATGGTTAAATCGAAACAATCGTCCTTTGACACCAACTGATAAAATAAAACAAGCTTCATCATCTACAATAGCTCAGTTATGGGTTTTGTACTCTTGGAAAGATATTCCTGAAGAAATTATCAAAAAATCTTTTCTAAAATGTTGTTGCATTACTAATGATTTAGTCATTAGTAATGCAACAACATTTTAGAAAAGATCACCTTCATTACTAATGATTTGAATCATTAGTAATGATTTAAATCATTAGTAATGAAGGTGATGTGCTCTGGTGTAATGATGATGATGAGAATACAAGTTCTGAAAGTGAAAATGTCGAAAGTGATAGTATATCTGAAGATGATTCTCAATAAATTAGATAGCTTATTATATATATATATTAGTAACTATTTAAGTAAATAAAAATATTTTTTATTTTTCAATATCTATTATAAAATCTTTTTTTTCTAATTTTCCAATTTTAAAATCCTACTGCAGCTTAAATTCGAAATAATACGGTAATAGAAAGAAGAGATGAGGATGCTAAGATGAATGATGAGTATTTCACTTAGAGACAAGTTGATGAATGAAGAAATTAGGATAAAAGCAGGTGTGACTATAAGTGAAAAAATTCAAAATGCAGATTAAGATGGTTTTGTCATATTTTATAAAAGGGTGACTCTGAGACAGTAAAGAAAGCATGGAATAAATGAGTAGAAGGAAAGAGATCAAGAGGCAGACAGAGATTAAGATGGAGGGATAGAGTTAAAAAGACTAACTGCTGATGAGGGCTTACTAAAGCTGAAAGCACTCCAGTTAATTTGTATTTAAGAATTTATTATACATTTCTGCCTAAAAAGACTGAGCTTGTATCTATATATATAAAGCAAAAGGTAGAAAGTTGTCCTTGAAGTTAAAAAAGATTTGAAGAAAAAGGAAATTACAGAAAAGGACACTAAAGACAGAGCAAGATGGAGACAGCTCATCAGAGCAGCCAACCACTAACACTGGGAAAAAGCAGGGAAGAAGAAGGCTCCCTATTATCCAGGATTAAATTAACCATAGTACAAAAAAACCAATGTTTAATTGTCAATATTGTATCTTAGATGTGACATCTGAATGTTTTATAAATATTCAAAATTTATTTATTATACATATCTTGAATAATTTAGATCAAAATTATAATTTTAATTTAATTAAAAATTCTAATTTTACAATAATATACTTTCCATTCTGTATATAATATTTAGTTATTTTTATCATAGCATTAAACATAGAAATTGGTATTTGGCCATAAATTGCATCACACAACCTTTACCTATTTCTGTTATAATACTGAATTTTGTATTAACTTCCCAATTACCATATTTACTTCTCTCTTCTTAAGATTTAGAAAAGAAATTAAGAAAAAAATTTGCATAATTTACCTATCTTGTTTTTATTAAAACTATTGTATAATTGCTAAAATGTGTTAGAAAAATTTTAGAAAAAATTTTCTATTATTTTGAATTTCTAGAAACATTAATCAGATAGCAAATTAAAAGAAAAACAAAATCAAAATAAACAAAGAAACTTTGAAACCATCCTGTTACACTCACAAAAATGCCCACAAAACCTGTTTAGAGATTTGTTTTTATGTGCATTTTTGTAAACAAAGAAAATTTCACAGCAACAGAAAGAACAAAATTCATTAAATCAACTTCAATAATTGGAAAAACAGATCAATATCTCAACTCCTCAATTTTGTATTGTATTTTTTTAGCAGTATTATTTATCATTTAAAATTTATTAATAAATACTAACAATATATGCTATATGATGAACAGAAATTTTATACTGCATAAACAGCATACATGGATTGGGGAGAATGTATTATCTTCTTCATACTGAGATTTGTTTAAAATAAAAAAAATTAGTTTTATAAATATTAATCACTGTTTAAAACTGCATTTTATAATATTGTATATGAAAACAAACAATTCAGCAGAAAATGTATGATAAATCATTGCTCAAATCATGTTAGAATAAATAAACAAAACTGCAGACTTTTGGCAATGATCATTAACATTTAAATAATTTTTATTTTAAAATTCAAATATGACTTCTGCTTTTTATTATTTATTTTTATTATTATTTTCAAGATGATATATATTTTTTAGAAATATCAAAATGATACAATTTACTTAGGTAGGATACGAAAAATTTTATTACAATTAATAAATAAGCACAAACATTTTTGTTCTGTTTGATCATCATCATCTGTACATATAATACATAATGTAAGGTTTAATTACTTTAAGAATTAAACAGAAAATTGAAGAGAATAACATGACTTCTATAGATTTGATTCAGAAAATTAAAAAAAAATTTGTGAATTTTTAGAAATGATATCATGTAATTTATATTTGGCAATTTTTTAAAAAATCAGTACTGCAAATAAAAAAACCTTTACTATTATTTATTGAAAATGAATATATATATATATATATATATCTCTTAAATTTTGTATATTTGTTATATTAAATGCATAAATTATCCATTACTTTGAGTTTATGCTTATTTTGCAGATTATCCAGGAAATCAATTATCTGGGAAAAGTAATTTTATAACCTCACTTGTTAATTAGGAGTAATTAAAAAAAATAGAATAAAAATACTTATAGTAGGCACTATAAGTATTTTTATTATATTTTTAGAGGGGTTTTTTTTTAATTTTTTAGTTTTTATTTTTTCTGAATTATAGTTACATTAACGTTTGAGCATAGTGTTGTGTTTCTCTTACTGTTATTTTGTTCTGCCTGCGAAGTCGTTATGGCAAATTTAACAGAACAAAGAGTGTGTTTGAAATTTTGTTTCCTGCTTGAAAAATCGGCAACGGAAGCTTACCAAATGCTCAACAGGCTTTTAAGGAGGATGCTATGAGCCGCACACAAGTTTTCGAGTGGTTTGGGCGCTTTAAACGTGGTGAGATGAGTGTTGAAGACCATGCTCGTTCTGGGCGTCCTTCAACATCTCGAAACGATGAAAATTAACCAGCACTTTTATTTGGAAGTTTTAAGACGTCTGCGAGAGGATGTGCGGAGGAAACGCCCAGAACTTTGGCAATCAGGTGACTGGTTCCTTCATCACGACAACGCCCCCGCACACACGGCCTTACGAGTGATCCACTATCTGGCCTCTCGGGGATGGCCTGTCGTTCCCCACCCTCCGTATTCACCAGACCTAGCCCCGTGCGACTTCTTCATCTTTCCGAGAATGAAGAAAAATCTAAAAGGGAAGCGTTTGGACGATGTGGAGGCGGTAAAAACATCTTCGCAAAGGGAACTGGACAATATCAAAGTTGAAGAGTTCCAGAGATGCTTCAAACAGTGGGAAAAAAGACTTGACAAGTGCATCGAATCTAATCGAGAGTACTTTGAAGATGACTGAAGGAATTTTGTAAAAAAGTTAATAAATGAGGTTTTTATACAAAAAATCCGGTTTTTTTTGGGTCCCTCCTCGTATATTGATATTTTAATTATATATATTTTGTTTTCATTGTAGTCATGTATGATTAATTTGTCTTTAAAGTTTCTTTTAATTTTATGCTTATTTATTTATATAATCCCTAGACAAGTAGAAACTTATATTGCAGTTATAAAAATTACAAAAAAAAATAATATCTTCTATCAAAATTATAAAACTTTAATTAGAATCAATTTTTTATAAAACATTTTTCACAGATGATTAATCGTGTACAAATCAAATAAAATCTGATATAATTAAAATTTTTGTTTCTAATAAAGAAAATCAGAATTTTTAAAATGTTGTTGTTTACAGAGGAATATTTGAATCATCATGATAAAAAAGTTAATGTTAAAAAATTTTAATGAATAATCTATTGATAAGTTGATATCCTTATCTTCAAATATAAGATAAGGATATCAATTTATCAGATATACTGTAGATTAGTAATTCATAGTAATATATCTAACAAGGGAACATTGCACATTGGCAAAAGGCAATATTTTATCATCTGAAAGAGCATAAACAATAGATGAAGAATCACCCCTATATTGGAGGCCACTACTCTAGCATTTTTGAGAAAATTGTTTTTGAAATTTCAGAAATTTTTTGTTTTACTTAAATAGCGAACACTCGGACATTTGACTACATGTTGCAGTGGTGTAGTGGCTACGTCAGGGGTCTGAGGGTGTAGGTTCAATTCTTAGTAGTTTTTGAATTTTTTTTCTCTCTAAACTTTTGCACTTTTTAAAGTTTACATTATATTTGGATTTTTAACAATTATTTAACAATTTTCAGATAATTATTTCAAATGTTTTAAGCGATTTACAAATATTACATACAATAGTAGGACATAACGCTTCACAATAATTATAAAGTATATTCTGGAATATAACTATACATTATTTGCGTAAAAGATGCATTTATCCTGACAATAAGTAAAAAATAAATGTTTTTTTTATGTATTGTCTTGTTAGATACGAAAATATAAATGAACAAAGTGGTGCTAGCACGGTACTGACTTGGCCAATGAAGAGCAGAATATATGATAGCAGTATTGTATGAGCAGCATTTGCTAGTTTTGTTTCTTTTGTTTCTTATCCTTTATGCAAGTACAGAGGTGTTAAGAAGACAAGATAGCAGTGTTATACTTAGAGTATTTCATAATGGATAAGGAACCATGTTCTTCCAGTGATTTTGGTCTGATTTTGGATGATAAACAAGAGTTAACTGATGCTATGCATTTCTGCAGTCAACTATTAAAAGAGGCTAACTTAATTAATGATAGTATAAGTGATAAGATATCCATTAGGTCAGTATTAATAGGGAAAAGTATTTTTTCTCAAATTAAACATGCCAACATATTTTATGTTTTCGATGTTTTTATGATAAATATCATAATAATGATTGTATATGTAATGAAAAAAATTCTATGTTAACAGTAATATAATGTAATATTTTAAAATGTTTTAATAAATAAAATCGGTTGTGCCTTTATTTTATTATAATATCTATCAGAATTAAATCAAAATATCTATCTTCTTTGTATTTACATAGTTGTTGATTTTTGAAAGGAGTCTTGTCATTCTTCATAGATCGCTTAAAACATTTGAAATAATTATCTGAAAATTGTTAAATAATTGTTAAAAATCCAAATATAATGTAAACTTTAAAAAGTGCAATAGTTTAGAGAGAAAAAAAAATTCAGAAACTACCGAGAATTGAACCTACACTCTCAGATCGTCGGAACCCTGACGTAGCCACTACGTCACTACAACATGTAGTCAAATGCCCAAGCATTCGCTATTTAAGTAAAACAAAAAATTTCTGAAATTTCAAAAGCAATTTTCTAGAAAACACTAGAGTAGTGGCCTCCAATATAGGGGTGATTCTTCATCTACTGATTATGCTCTTTCAGATGACAAAATATCGGCAAAATCCCACACACATCGGGTGCAATGTTCCCTTGTAAGCCACAAATCTGATAAAATTGGCCATAACAACTATGTATTTTTAATACATCCTTCATTGATTGGATCATATAATTTGATTGAATCAAATTTGATTGGATCATATAATATACCCATAATCAGCTCAGATATCAGTTTTTCAGATTTCTGATCAAGACCCTGCACGCAGAGAGGACCCTGCATTTTCAAATTTCTAAGAAAATTTGATAACAGAATTTTTGATTTTTCAGAGATGTATTGATATGACAAATATTCTAATTAAATTTATATTAATTTCTTGTCTTATTATTACTGCCTGCACCAGTACTGGCAATGATAAAAAGTGTGGTAAATACTGTACAAAAGGCATTCATAAAATTATGGGAAAATATAAATAAAAAGAAAAGAGTAATTTCAAACTGATATAAAATATGCATAAGCATTGTTTAGTGCTGTCACAAATACCTGATAAAATAAGTCTCTCAATAAGTTTCTGTTCACATCAAAATATAGATAAAAATAACATTAATATAATCCAAGCTGATATGTTTGCATACTTTTTATGGTATTTATTTCTGATTGTATATAACTTCAAGAGTTACAATAATTTTATGATTTTAAATTATAAGACAGAGTACACCTTTTGATTATTTGAAAAAAATTGTGAAGATCATCTAGAAGATGTATATTCTAATATATAGTGAAACCTGTTAAAGTGACCACTCTTTGGAACCGATCTGACTGGTCACTTTTCACAGGTGGTCACTATACAGGACAGTAATCACCTCCTTTCCCCAAAAGAAAAGAACAGAGTAATCCAAACTGCAAATTTATATTAATTAAAATCATCAACTTGCAGTCAAGCAATAATGATGACATATAGCATATATCATCTTCTGACAAACAAAGTCTTATAGCAAGCATATACTGTATTACAATTAATACTAACCTGTATATGTGCATTTAACATAGTCAAATTAAAATACTATATAAAGATACATATGCAATAGTATTATAATATTTACTTTTTAATATACTAGTTTAACAGACTATTTTATCATAACAAAAAAATTCTAATGGAATACTAATCCTTAGAATTTTATCTAATGGAAGAAATTCTAAGGAAAATACAGTAATTCCTCCATGAAATTAATCATCTTGATCACTTTAGCAGATTAAAATTTCTTAAAACTACCTAAGTGAGTGGTCAATATAAACATTAGACAGGTGGTAACTATTCTGAGGTCCCGGAGGACTCACCATATTTTAATATT
>AYEL01087905.1:0-70335 GCA_000484575.1 Olivierus martensii
TTTCTCTTAAGTTTTCTACCTTTAAGATATTCAACTCTGTGTAATAAACGATGCAAATTATTCATTTTAAGAATGATGATGGGGGAAAAGAGAAACAATTGACGATCCGAAAAGTAGTCTACTCATTGTAAAATGATCCTCAGGACAGTTATAAAATAACACTGTGAACTACATGCCACACCTTGTCCTCAGTCGGGAATTATCCAGCATTTCCTGCTTTCTATATAGTCCAGTTTCTAATGTTTTTAATATGCGTGGGAAGTAAATTTCTTAAAATTTGTGTGAATTGAATATAATATGAAAGACAAGACAACAATCGACTTACTTTATAACAAGTTAAACTAGTAGGAAAGTAGAAAATAACTCATAACAATGTGCTAAAATGTCTTATATTTGTTATATTTTCATGTCTTTAATATAGGCCAATTTATTATATTCAATTTTTTCTTGTAACTGAAGAAAAATTAGAATTCTGGGAATATATACAATATATATCTTTATATGTATTTAACTGGAAGAATAATTAAAATTCTAAAATAGAACTTATAAAGTTATAAAATAATCGGTTATCTTGATATCATGATTTTTATAAATAATGCCTGAACTGTTTCTGTGAGCTACGTACCTTATAAAAAGTGTCCAAATTGTTAACAAAGGTGTCATGAAATTTAATACTTGCAAGACACAACTGACAATAAAGAATATTGCCTATAGGGTTGTCCATGATGTGGAGTAATAGGTCGTATATACATATATATATATATTTATATTTGAAATTGCCAGTATACTGCATACTCTTTCTTCCTTCAAACCAGACCCCGTGTGCCCTTATTCACGCCTATTAACTAACACGTGCTCGCAAATAAATAATAAACGCGCTCACTAATTCTGACATTCTGACAACTCAGTAACATACAGGTGTTAGAGAATCACTTAAAACTTCTCCTGGTGTCAGGCTGACAATTACATAATATCGACAACAGTGCCACGTAGCGGATCCTCACACTATATGGAACAAAAATAGCATTTACATCCTATAGATTATAAACCAGTTTTTGAAATTTGATCTCTTTAGCCAGGTGGTTACTGTATTAAAGTACAGTGGGTGATTAGTTAACGAATATAATCCGTTCCAAGAGAATGTTTGTTATCCGAATTGTTTGTTAACCGATCATCGATTTATCATAGGTTTTTTACGGGAATTTGATTAATTCATTCTGGAAATCCAAAAAAAATATAAATAAAAATTATACAATTTCTTAGTACGTTTATTTATATATAATAACAATAATATATACGTACATGGTCTTGCATATACATCTATATGTTTACTTTCCAATAAAGAATCTGTCCAATATCGATTGCTTTTCTCTCACCTTCAGGATTTTTCGGGAGTGATTAATAGCATTGTCGTAGTAGAGATCCCCAAGCCTATTGACCTCAACCTGGTATGGGTGCCATTCTAAGACCAAAAATTTATAAAATCTCTCTCTTACCTTCTTTAATAAATCTTTGATTTGTTTTAAGTTTGTCTCCGAATTCATTTTAATCGGAAAAAACTACTGTTCTATTCTTACCCCCTAAGTCCACGAATGCGCAAGGCCTAAGCATGTCATTCCATTAGGTTATTTAAGCTGAAATATCCTCAATCACTCATGAACTATCATCATAATAAATAATCATCATCACTAATACCTAGCCTTTTTTTTAATTAAACTTGCCGCTCTTTTATGGTTATTTTCTTCAGAATTAAGGATTGCAATAATTTTTTTTAGTTTTTAGACAAAAGTAGTAAATACAAAACGTAAATTGAATGGTAATTTTGGCTAAAGTTAAAATCGACAAATATAAATTTCGATTATTTATTTAATATTTTTCACATTCACAACCAAAATGCCATCCCGGACAAATGTCCGGATTGTCCACTCCTAGAGCGGGCCCTGCGAATGACAGGCTTGGGCCTTGCGCGTTCGTGTACTTATGGGTAAAGATGGGAGAACAGTTTTCTCGATTAAAATGAACTCGGAGACAAAACAAAGATTTATTAAAGGGACGTAAGAGAGTTTTTACAATTTTTTGGTTTCAAAATGGCACCCATACCAAGTTGAGGTTAATAAGCTTAGGAATTTCTACAACAATGCTATTAATCTCTTCCGAAGAATCCTGAATCTGTCTCACGTCGATTGCCTTCCTCTCGAAAGCAATCGACGTGGGACAGATTCTTTAACGTCCCACAAACGGAAAATAAACATGATAAAAATGCAAGACTGTGTATGTATATATTATTACATATAAATGAACGTAGTAGGAAATTATATATATATATTTTTATTTTTTGGTCTCCAGAACGACTTAATCAAATATCCAGAAAATCTATGATAAATCGATGATCGGTTAACGAACAATTCGGGTAGCGAACATCGTCTGTGAAAGGATTACGTTCGTTAACCGAACACCCACTGTATTTATGAGTTTGTAACTACCAAATAGGGATAAGCCCAGATCCTCTTAAATTTTACGTCCAGGATCCGCCATAGGGTCAGAGAACCATATTTAGATGGAAACCAAATTATTTCAATTGCTATCTTCTTACATAAAAAATTTTTGAAATATTTTATTCAAAACAAAATATTTTCTCTCATTTTTCAATTTTATTTTATATTCATTTATACATCATCAATTTTATTTGAAAATATACATCAGCATTTGTGATTATTAAAAAATTTACATTAACAGAAATTTAAACAAAATTTTCCTTAATGATGTTTCAGTAAAAATTTTAGATTAGATTGCAATACAAACAATTTAAAAATAATTCTTAAAATTTTCTAAAATTATTATAATTGAATTATCTTAATAAAGTTCAAATTTCTTTTTAATGATTACATATATTTCTTAATTGTGAAAATTGGAAATTATAGCATTTGTAAAATCAGCTTTAAAAGTTTTCTAAATGTAAAATTTATATATGTTTTTAAACTTTAGATAAATTTGTTAAAACATCCACAAAACATTTACAACAGATTTATTTTCTTAAAATTTTTGGTTTTACAAACTTTGATCAAAATAATAATTTTTTTTTTGGTTTTGTAAATAAAGAAATATATTATCTTCAACAGAATTGAAATCAAATCCAAGGATAAAACTTTAGATTATAATTTTCTAAACATTTATACATTTAATTTTTATAACAACAATTTTTACTTAAAATTTTATTTTTAAATCAAATTTTAATTCCATTACAGATCAAATATTTAATGATTAACCAATAATATGTTATTAATAGGTTTGTATATATATACTGTATCACAGTTATATTACAAATCTATCTCATCTATTATTTTTTGCTGAATAATCAATATCAGCAATTAAGTGCTCTGTATTTCTAAATAAATGTATTCACACAATGTTCGACCTGTAATATATACACACACATGCATCACACAGATTTAAGGCAGGCAAATTCCTGTATAATAATATTTGTTCTCTTTGATAAGAATGTCTTCTGTGTATGCAAGGAGAAAATGTCACCACCACCATAACCCTGATAGTGTATTGTCTTTTATTCATGTTTTTGCAGAACTTTCTTCTTTAGTACTTGTTGTTGATGCAGTATTTGTCAAGGAGGTTGGTGAAGAATGTTGTGGTACTGGTGGAATAGCAATAGTGACATGTTTTCCTTTATCTTCAAGATTTTTTGGATCTTCTTCAGTAAGTGAAGGCCATGCTGGTTGCTCTACCTTGCTCAGTCTCTCTGTTAGAGCTCTGAGTGCAATTTGTCTGATAAATAAAGAAGATAATATTAATTAATATCTTGATTCTATAATATCAGGCAAATCAAAATTACAAGATTTTAATATAAAAATAAAAAAATATTAAAATGAAAATATTTTTATAATTAATTTTATATAATCTCACTGAGCAAAAAGAAGTGATTAATATTTATTATAAAGATGTTTAAAATGATATAAATTATTTGGCATCAAATATTTTGAAATAAGATCTGAAGTCTATCTATTCTAATAAAATTTCTAGTAAAATTATTAATTCAAATTTGGGATAAATGCTTTATATAGTAACATTTCTAATCAATAGAATATGCTGATGCATCAAATATACAATATGAAATTAATTTTTAGTTTAAAATAAAAGTTGAAATTTACATTGATAATAAATGAAGCCATTCTTTTATGATTTAAAGTTATTGATTACATAACAATATTAGCAGTTACATTTTGCTAAATAATTTAAAAACTTAATGATTTATCAAATTCCAATAAAAGATTAAGAGCAATTTAATAATACCAGATAAAAATAAGCAGTTTCAGAAAGAATTAAAATTATACACTTTCCAGAAGTGTTCTTTATTCTCAAATGATTAAAGTTAAGAAATTAAAATACTATATAGCTCATCAAAATCATCTTTAATGGCATAGTTTATATGTTGAATATTATAAAAATTTATTAGTTCTATACTGTTGTCAATACTGTACAAACAATTATGTTGTTATTATTATTATATACTAACTGACATACTCAATGTTGCTTGAATAATATTTAAATTCAGGAATCCCAATTTATGTTGTTCCATGTCATTCTACATTTACATTGTTTTCCAGATCAAATTTATTAATTAAAGTAAGCAAATTTCTCTGCATCATGATGCTCTTATATCATTAATAAACTTGTAAGCTGCAAATAATTTGGATCTTAAATATATTTCTTTGTTTTGTTCTGTCTTCAAACATCTTTAATTCATCTATCTAGAATATGAATTTGATCCTGGATCCTCTTGGGTGGAAAGTCAAATTGTTTCCACCAATTTATACAATGAGTCAACCACATAGAAATATTTTGCTTTTATCTTAGATGATTTGGAATCAATTTCAGCTACTATATTTTCATATTTTTTAAAGAAAGATCTGATCTGGTTCACTGAATTCCATTCTTCACTTCATAGTGATCCCACTATAGATATACGTGATCTATGGTGAATGTTGGAATAGCAAGGTCATTTTGTAACTTCAAGTAGGAAAGCAATGTAAAACAAAAAGGGAACATTTCACAATAGGTAAGTGAAGAGTATGATGGGCATAGACAAAAGCTGATGAAAAAACAACAAAGGGCATCTGGAAGAAAATTTTTTTTTCTTCACAGATAAATCAGGATTCAGATTCTACTCCAAAAATTGATCCCATCATCCAAGCAACAAAAAAATCCCAGGTGTTGTGGCAACAAACCTGATTTGAAAATTGATTATGAAGATGTTTGAGGTGCTGTACTCCTATGAGAGCAGCTCAAACTCAATGATAATATTGAAATTCTGAAGCAAAGTGTGCTTGAAGAATCTGATTTTAATCTGGACCTGAGATTAGCATGATTATTTTGAAATTGACTGAAGTCTTGGACTCATTAAAGCTGCATCAAAATTTTTGAAAACATTAATTTCAAATAAGCAACAAGAGCAACAAGGCAAAAAATAAAGAAATATTTTGCTTGCTTTTAGGAGATTCTGAGAGAGAAGAGGCAATATTTATTTTATAAAGTTCAGTGCTTGATTTCCTTATATCAGATTTGTTTATTGAAATTTCTATTATAAGATATTAATGATTTGACTATAGTTAAAGAAAGAATACTCCTTTCTTAAGTTGTCATTTTTTATCAGATTTCATATTTAAAATCTTTCATGAGTACAGAATAAGTATATTTGCTTTTCTTGGTCAAAATTTTTGTTCAGGAATCAATTACTCCATTTTAATATTACATTTATAGAAAAATCAATCTCCATTTATGTTAGCATTATTCAGCTATTTTCAATCCAACATTTCTTTATAAAATCTTTTTCTGCCCAAAGCACTAGTAGTATCACCAACTATTATAAAAATCAAAATGCCTATCAAAATTAGAAATGAAACTCAAGCAACAAGAAACTATTGCTATTAGTGCTTCTATATAGAATAAGGAAGAAAATTACTATAATTGCTTCTCAAGCATTTCATTTCACCACTTTGTTGTTATATTGATCACTTTTGATATTCAAAACAATAGAACACCTTTTTACATCATTTATACACTGAAGATTATTTTAAAAACTAATTTTAAATCACATCTAAACTCATTGTTAGAATTAAAAGAAAAATAGCACTATGCTTGATTTTTAAAACAAATCATTAACTGACAATGCACTGTTAGTTGATAAAACTATAAAACAGCATTCTTCATTGATATCCCAATATGAATGCTCCTATTAAAACAAATGTATTTGAATCGGCAATTAGTTTAGACATAATATCACATATGGCAAGGCTCTGACACTATTACATCACTGTGACTGAGCTGAACAAATCAATATCACAGTGTGAATGCTACATTTCAAACCAACTTATATTCAAGTCAGCCACTAGTGTCCCAGTGTGAAACTGTCCATAATCTACAATATACATCAGTTTATTTTGTAACTTGATTGAAATAGAGGGTTTGAACTGTAGATAATCAGTGGGCAGATTGTATTGGTTAGCTTTCCCATTCTATCATTTAAGACAAAAGTTTGCTCTGCATTTGTATGATAAAAGCTTTATGATGTATTGTATATCTATATGAGTTTACATGAAATTAAATCTTAAGAAAAGGTATTGAAGCAAACATTATCATTCAAAATTATCAAAAACATATTATCTATATAGTCTTGTAAATAAAGCTAGAACTAATATTTAAGTTTCCTTCAATTTATAAAGATAAATGAGATTTTAGAAACTATTATACAAAAATTCATTTCCCATTAATTCCAATTCCCAATATAAAAATTTTCAATTATTTTGTGGACAGCAGAGTTATTGACATTTTATCTATTAATGTTAAAATATTCTAAAGATGTTACAATAAGTGCAATAATGCATATATTATAATAAAACATTTTCTGATAATTATATTATTTATTTGGCATATTTCTTTTCATTTGATTTTGAATTTCTGAGCCAGTAAGTGTAGAGTGATTTCTGAATTTAAACAGCAATAAAAATGCCAATTATGCTTTATTTATTATTTAAAAATTATAAAGTTTCTTCAAATATTAATCATAAATTTATTTTTAATTCTTAAAATTTTATATTCTCATAAATTATTTGCAAAAATAAAATCTAATTTTCTAGAAATTTTAGAATTTAAAAATATTGAAAAAATACATACTATACTACATGAGAATTCACCTTTATGGATTTTATTATAACAATTACTTTGCTAAAATTAATACATATCAAATAATTTACTTTAAAGAATTAAATTGAATAATTTAGCATTTTTCAATTTAACTATAAAATATAGGCATATCTTGTTATTATGAAGGTTATGCTCTAGATTACTGCTGTAGAATGAATCACAGCCTTTTTTGATTTTCTAATGTATATAAAAGCCTAAAAACATATTTACACTATTTATTCATTAAGTGCAGAACAGTGTTAAGCCTAAAAAATCTTCACTAGATGGCTGTATTGTAAAGAATTTGCATACTATCTTGGAGGATCTGAATTCAATCCACAGTTTCACACCTACAATTTTTTTCAGGAGGGCTCCAATCCTGGCCCTTTTATATATTATGTTTTACATATCTAAGTACTATTGATAGTTTTCCTTTTGAGATATAAAATAAAAACATGGAATATAATTGATAAGCACCATATTAGCAGTGTTGTAGAGGGAGGTATGCCTATATTGTCACAGTGCAAATTTGCATATGAATAGAATATATGTATTTATATTAGAGATTGTACACATCTGGAATAATATGAAATTATTGTTTTATGAAGTTAAATACTTTATCATAATTGAAAAAGATTTTGAAAAATGTAAAAAATAAACTATGGATACTCATTTATAAACCTTATGCAAAGCAGTAGTTATCAATAATATTAAGGATCGGTTCCACCAACATTGTATAACACTATCATCAGTAAACAACATTGTCAGTGTAACAATGATCAGTAACAACAAATCGTTCCACCACGACTTTTGTTAGCGATGTTTACTGACAGTGAAGAACTGACACTACGATTGTTATTCATGTTCTTGGTAAAAATGCTTATTGGTCAAATTAACTCTATAACAACACATGACAAACCAAGATGGCTATGCTAATGATGTTGTTTGTTGAATAATGGTTCAACAAACAACATCGTTAGTCTGATAATTAAAAATAATTTTAGATGGTGAATTTTCCGAGATATATGGTTTGTTACTAAAGGTGAGATTGCTATATTTATTATAAATATCTTCCCGAATATTTGTTGAAAAATGAAAATGTACGATTCATTAGTAAAGATTTATCTCAAAAATAACTGTATATCTTGGAAAATGCACAGTTCGTTTGAAAAATTAATTCATATAATGTACAGTCTAAACTATTTTTAAGAAGCCCAGTATGAAACTAATATTCATGCATATAGTATTAGCAACTTATTTCAAAATGATTAATCACTTCACATGTATAATTATAATTTGATAATTTGAAAAGCAAATAAAATTCATTATCATTAAATTCAGATATTCAAATTTGTTTTATTTTTGTAGTTATTATTATTATTATTATTATTAGCATAACTCAACAGATGTATAGGACTAAAGTAGGTTTTGCTGTGAGAATATTCTGATATCAGTCTTAACAATGGTCAAGACCAATATTACATATTGACATCACTGTCAGGATTAACAATGATTGGTGGAACAGAATTTCTCTAACACTACTCACTGACACCATTGTTAAAGTAACATCACAATGGTGGAATTGTCCATAAGTCTGTATATATAGCAATAAATTTCATATGAAAATATATTTGATACAATCAGTAAAGAAAATAAGCATAATAATCATAAAAACAATCAATTATCATTAATATGGTAAACAAAAATATATGGATATTGGAAAACAACTTGAAGACCAGTATGCATTAAAAATTTATTAAGATATGAATTAGAGATTATAAATTATTACAAAGAAAAATTATAATGGATAATTTATCAAAGATGAAATTCTCTCTTTGTAAAATTGAAAATTATTTTTCCAAATTGAAAAAATGCTATATACTTTATTAATAAAATTCATTTAACAAGTACATGTATTTGTAAATTGAGAAATATCTGTATTAATAAATATGAAATCAAATTATCATCATAGAAACAAATGGTTTAACTCAATGCTGCATAACTCAAAAAATAATATAGATTAAATTTGTCATGAACTTAAAACAAGCAGGCTATAATATATACTATATAATATATTGTCCTTTCCTATACAATCTATATACAGTATGATTTATGTTCTTCAAAGTATTATGTAAGCCAAATTTATGTAAACTATTAAAATAACATTGAATGCATAGTCTATTTACAGGTCAGGAGATTCATAATTTTATCATAATATAAGACACTCTACTATATACAGTGGTGGACAAAAGTATTGATACCACCCCATTTTTATTATTATTTTGGCAATATTAGTGTTTGAGGTTAATGCAACATTTTCAAACCATGTTTATTGAAATCTCTGTAATAAGTTATACTGTAGCGCATTTTCAAACCGTGTTTATTGAAATCTCTAATAAGTTATACTGTAGCGATAAATTTTATATAATTTATTGCACATAAATTGTTGCTGTTGCGATAAATTTTATAAAATTTATTACATAAATTGTTATAGGGAAAAAATAAACCTAAAAATTACTGTGGACAAATTGTATTGATCCTAAGAATTTTAAAAATAAACTTATTTTTTCTATTTTTATTTTAAATAATTTTAATGGAAAATGTCTGCAATATGTTATGTGACATCATACATACATAAATAATGTGCATATTGTCATCATAGCGTCATAACACAGGTAACAACGTAAAGATGGGGAAAACGAAGGAATAGAGTCAAGATGTGCGTGAAAAGTTCATAAAATTGCATAAAGCTGACCATGGATACAAGAAAATTAGTTCCCGATTGCAGATTCCTGTTTCAACAGTACAAAAAATCATTCAGAAATGGAAGCACCATGGCACTATAACAAATTTAACACGTGCAGGTCGCCCATCATTATTGAGTGATAGAGCTACTCGCTTGTTGAAAAGGACTGTATTAAATGATAGAAAGAAGTCTTCGAGGCAAGTAGCAGCTGAACTTAGGGAGGGAAATGTGGCCAATGTCTCTTCAAGAACAGTTAGACGGCACTTAAACAAGTGTAACCTCCGAGGTTGTGTGGCGAGAAAGAAGCCATATCTGAAGCAGTGCCATAAAAAAGCACGTTTGGAATTTGCAAAGAAATATATCAAAGAACCGGAAACCTATTTTAATAAAGTTTTATGGTCTGATGAGACAAAAATCAACCTCTTCAATAGTGACGGTAGGCAGTTTGTTTGGCGTTTCAAAAATGAAGAGTTCAAAGAAGATTGCCTGGTGCCAACTGTGAAGCATGGTGGTGGTAGCGTGCTACTTTGGGGTTGCATGAGTGCAAATGGGCCTGGAGACCTTGAAATTATTGATGGAATCCTTAATTCTGAACGATATCAGAATATATTGCAATTGAAAATGATTCCTTCTGCTGTCAGGCTCCTTGGCAGAAGGTATTATTTTCAACAGGACAACGATCCTAAACATGTTTCACATTCAACAATGCAATTTTTTGATCAAAACAAAATTAAGCTTCTTTCTCCCTGGCCTAGCCAAAGCCCGGACCTTAAAGTCATTGAGCATTGTTGGTGCCAGCTAAAGAAAATGATCAAGGATCGCCACCCCAAGAACATAGCAGAATTAAAAAGGTTTTGTAAAGAGGAATGGGCAAAACTCGACGTAGACTTTTGCAGGAAGCTTGTTGAAGGCTACCGAAAACGATTACAAGCTGTAATTTCTGCTAAAGGTGGGCATATTAAATATTAATTGTAAGGCATCAATACTTTTGTCCACCTTATGTTTTCAGTTTTTGTTTGTACAGAAATAAATAATTGCTATTTCTGATTGAATGTGCTATCCTTACAATTCTTTGCTCTTTCCAATTTCATAAACACGGTTTGAAAACGTTACATTAAGCTCGAACACTAATATTGCCAAAATAATAATAAAAAAATGGGGGTATCAATACTTTTGTCCACCACTGTACATATCATGTTATGATCGATCATATTGCTATTATAATTCATTATCTTTCTTTCTGGGATGATAAATTCAACAGAAAAATAGTTTTCATAGGAAAGTTTTATTAGGAACAGTAAACATTTTTGATCTCCCATAAGATCGCTATCATTTCATAGAGTTTTCAATTAAAAGCATTTAGTTTAAAACTATATAGCTGATGATGGCCTTAAAATGTTAACTGTTTCTAATACACTCTCCTGTGAAGAACTGTTTTTCTGTTGAATGCTATTACTTATAATGTTACTAGTGATATATTACTATCTACAGTATAATAATGTTTATGGTGGTGTCATAACCATTATTATAGCTTATCTATACTATATAAAATTACAGTATTGTATAAAAAAGTTTGAGAATCATTATTTTAAAGTTTTTCTAATTTTTTTTTTAATTATTTGATTCAATCTTAGTATTTTCCTAATAAATATAAGATATATATAATAATTTTATAAAATTCAATGAAAAACAATTATGCCATTGAAGATGACTTTGATGAAATATAGTTTAATCCAAGCCTGTAATTAGTGGATATGTTATGGTAAAAGTGATTAATCAGGTGATTATGCATAATTACCAATGATTTCAGTAAATAAAATAAATTTATTTCATATATTATGGATTAATCATATTTACTGATGATTATGCATACTCACCAGTTTGTAGTGGTAAATATGATAAATTGTACTTAATTAATAAAATTTACTAGATATTATGCATAATTGCCAATCTAGGATGGTAAATTTGATAAATAATGCATTCTCATTAAGTCATGAAGTAGTTTGCTGCATTCATCTTCATTTATGTAACAAGTTCAGCTTTAAGTGATCAAAAAAAAAAAAAAAAAAAAAAAAAAAAAAAAAAAAAAAAAAAAAAAAAAAAAAAAAAAAAAAGATCTCACTTGGTTCAAGAAATAATTGCAAATGAAGTTGTGGAAATCAGAGTTGATACCAAATAAAGATGTCTTGAGGTCTGATATTTTTGTATATGAGAAAAAAAAAGATTATATGGCTTATTGGGACTGGAATCACAAATCAGGATTTGCTAATAACAGTTGAAATGAAAAAATGAAGAAATATGACTTAATGGCAAATGAACTGAGCATGATATATAAGTGCAAATTAAAGATAATTCCCTATATGATGACTTGGGATAGCATTGTAACAACTTACCATGAAAATCATATCAGAGCTATTATTTTGCCCCTAAACTTAGAAGCCTACACCCAGACTTGTATCCTCGAGAAGATTCTGGAAAGCATCTCCTTTGAAGAGAGATGTGGATATAGTGAGGAGGGTGTGAAAGACGACAATGAAAACAAAACATACTGAAAGAACTAGAGATAATCAAAGCTAAAGATGAATGAGTGCTAAGAGGCTGTTGTGAAAGTGAAATAACAGTAATGCTGTATTTCACTTTCACATGTACAGTAGATTCCTTCTAATCAGATACATATTGGACTGGGGCTTGTTGAATTATTGGATGTTTAATGAAAAAAATAGAATTATACAAATGAATATGCTCAATTTATTAAGACTTTCCTTTCACTGCTCTTGCTGTTCAAATCTTTCATGAACCCTTCAATTTTATCCCAATTTTTTCACTTTTTTCTGATTTGTGGCATTATGTAAAGATAAACAACAAACACTATTTTACAGTAAACAATGTACTAAGCTTAAAAATTAGTTTAACTATAACACCTGTGCAACGAACGAATAGCAACTGACAATTCATTTACATCAGTCTCTCTCTCTCTCTCTCTCTCTCACAGAGCAACAAGCTGTGGCATGAAAATTTCACATGGGCAGTGTGGTTCGCAGAATGTTAGACTATTGGAAGTGTCGGACTGGCAGAATGTTGGATTACAGAGACTCATCTGTATTAATTAAAACAATAAAAGATGGGAAATTTCATATTTATCAAATTTACTAAATTCATTTGGATATTATGTAAAATTGCTGGTAAAAGTGAGAAATTTAGTGAAATTTAGACCAAAATGATTGGTGATTATGAATAATCACCAATTAATCACTTTTACCATAACAGATATATTTGAAAAGTAGACAATTAGTTATTTCCAGAATTTTTTATTTTTTAAACAGAAGTGATGATGATTTAATACAAGTATCATTAAACATTACTATTTGTACTTAGTAACATTTTATTAATTATTGTTAATAACATATAAATGTCAATAAAGTTAAATATTCAATATAAAATTTTTTATAATTTGTTAATTGTGTTTAGTATATGATTTGAATCAAAATACAGCATAAGATATACACAGAAAACACATTATAGTTTGAGCTATATAAAAAGATATCTGATACAATTGCTTATTAAGTATTTTAATTAAATAAACATGAAAATGAAATACTAATTTTTACATATTATGAATATAGCATTGCATTTGACAAAATAAATTATTTTTTCAAATGTAATGTCATATTTATAATACATTCATTATTTAATGTATTTAATTTAGAATTTTTGAAATAAACACAAATCTTTCAGATAAATGCTAGTATATGATTATTCTAAATCAGGGGTCTCCAAACTATGGCCCGCGATATGATTTTATCTGGTCTGCCACTTCAAAATTTGAACCTGAGTTTAATAAGAATTTTAAAACACTAACATAGTTACATCATTCACATTAATGGATTTATTATAACTTGTGATAAAAAATATGAGAATTTGGTATAGTGTTCTTTGTCATTAATATAGGATAATTGAATCTCACATACTCTGTAATCAATTTTTATCTGCTTTCAATAAAACTCATATATCTAATTCTAGAGTTTTTTTTTTTTATTATGGCCTGCTGAACAGTTCTGAAATACTTAATGTTACTCTTAAGGCAAAAAGTTTGGAGACCACTGTTCTAAATGAATATTGGATTAAACATCAAAATAAAAATATTACTGCTTTAACATTACTTTTCTACATTTTCCATATTTTTTAATATATACAACAGACCTCTGCCTAACATGAATTTTTATAATGCAGCTTCATATAACAAAAAGGAAAAATTGTTATGGAAATGAAACAAACATCATTTGATTTTTATTATAATCAACAGTTATAAACACTTTATTAATGAGAATCATTTGGAACAGTTTTTATTTTTATTATAATTGTTGAAAGAGAAAACATTTTCAAATAAAATACCTTTACATATATAATTCATATTATAGCTCATGTGGCTCATATAACATAGTAATACAATGCAGATTATATCACCTGTGTTATATGGGGGCCATAAACAATATAAATAAATATGGTATATATACATATCTGTTTATATAGTTGGTCCCCATATAACACAGGAGATATGAGTTACATGGGCTATAACATGAATATAAATTGATTTTAAATTGAACCTCATATTATAGACATAAATAAGTAAATATATTTGTACATATTTATTTATTTATGTCTATATTATAATACAGGAGTCAATTTAAAACTTTTAATGTTATTTCAACATAACAAACTAAATATTTTTGCAAAAAGAAAAAATTAATCGAAATAACTTATAAATTATTACCTTCTTCTTTCTGCATCTTGAGGATCTGTCCCAGGGAGACTAACAGTAATAGACGAACTAGATGCAATATTATATTTTCGAACAGGTTTCCTGCACACTTTGATACGTACCAAAAATTCAAAAACTGTATTTCCTATCATAGCCAATGGAGGTTGCAGAACATTTGGGAAAAAACTAGGGGAAAAAATTCAAATTCAATTATGAATTTGAAATTTAATAATTTATTATAATTATATTTTATGCAATATAAAAAATTTTACAGGTTATAATAATAACTAATAATAATTATATAAATGGAGAAAATAAATACACTTTTACCCACAGTTATGTGTAGGGTGTTTCTAAAAAAAATTAGGTAAAATTACCATTAATTTAAATGAATAAAATTGTAAGTTATTCCTTAATTCAAAAATGTCACTCATTTTTCAAATATGCTAAAATGTCACTTACTTAACATAAGCAACAGTAAAATCAGTAATAATTATCTTTAACTGTTATAACACAACCTAAAATAAAGCAGTTTCCTAGGTTCCATACTTTTAAATATTTTTAAAGAGAATCCGAACTCAACTCATCAGTTCCATCTTTCACTTGTTGAATAAATTAATCATGGAGAGGATAATCAAGGATAAGACTGAAATGGCCATTTAATAATCACTTGTTAGAAAGCACTGAAAAATTAGAATGTAAATTCTTAGTATATTTCTGTTATCAATATGCAGACTAAAATTTTCAATTCTTTGGGCAGGCTGTTAATTGGTTGGAAGGAAATTTCTGAAAATTTTATATGCACTATTAAATAGCCCATTTCATAAACATGGATTCCACTTAATTAGGCCAAATCTCAAAGAACAGAAACCAAACTAATAAACTAATACATAATTTAAATGCTTAATTGGGACAGCAGCAGAAAAGGAATTTTCAATTTTTGATATATTTTAGGGAATTTTCAAAAGTATGGCTACACATACATACACTAATCTTTGCCAAAATGTCAAGAAAGGATTTTACACTCAAGAAAAATGGCTTGGCTGGATAAAATTAAAAGCCAGCCATTTAATACAAGCCATCATAGACTCGCTGAAATAAACCAAAATCTACCATCTACACGACGCTCTTCCGGACTCGCTGAAATAAACCAAAATCTACCATAGCACAGTCAAATCAAGAAAATCATTTGTGCGAGGAGTGGGCATTACAGAAAGAAATTCCAGGAACATCCAAAAGAAAGCACAATGGAAAGGATTCAGAAGTCGAAGAAGCATTAGATCAATGGATTTCGATTGGGCATTACAGAAAGAAATTTCGGGAACATCCAAAAGAAAGCGTGATAAAAGAATCCAGAAGGTGAAGAAGCATTAGATCAATAGATTTCTATAGTTAAGGATCCAGAAGTCAAAGAAGCATTAGATGAATGGTTTTCTATAGTTAGTGGGCCAGGTGTGAATATCAGCAGCCCAGTGTTGAAGACAAAGTCAGAGGAGATTGGAAAAAAGCTAATAATTAGGTATTTATTTTAATAAAGCATTAAAATAGGTACCTAATTATTATTATTTTACCTATTATTTATTTACCTACAAATTACATATTTTATTTTAGAATTTATTATTACTTCGTTTAATTGGGACAGCCGCTTAATTGGGCCAAAATGCCTTGGTCCCAACATTTCCCAATTAAGTGGAATTCACTGTATAATCAAACTATGTAATTATACTGGATTTGCAAAAAAAAAAAAAAATAAAATAACAACAACCATAATAATTCACTACAAGAATTTTTTAAAACCAATTGGTATAATCCACTGGATTTGCAAAAAAAAAAAAAATAACAACAACCATAATAATTCACTACAAGAATTTTTTAAAACCAATTGGTATAATATTCTAGTGAATGTTTTCTTATGCATAAAATAAACAAAACATAATATAAAAGCATACAAATTTGCTAAAAAAAAATGTCATTTCATAACATTTATTGAAAAGTTTTTATTAATATTTAGGAGATTCACACAATATTCAGATTTAAATTCTTTACAAAATTATATTTCATATTGAAATTTGTCAGAATATATCCCATATTTAGAAGAAATAATCTATAATAAATATTAATTAGAAGAAAAATTAATTAGAAATATTTATTTAGAAGAATATTTATTTAAAAAATTATGTATTAAGTTATTTTAGTCATCTATCTAAAATAACAATTCAAAATGAAAAAACATACATATACCATATTATAAAATGTATAATCCATGCATTCAGGTATTTATCTTATTATCCAATAGTGTAACTAGAAATGGAATAGGAAATATATCAAAATCTTCATAATTTAAATTATTAGAATTTTATTGTATATATATATATGCACACACATTATAAACATGATTGGTTTGGTAATCCAATGAAAAATTTTGAATCGTGAGACTAGATTTTAATAACAGAAAAAACTATTATAAAAACTGTGTCAAAAATTATAATAAAAAATGCAAAATTTCATATTTTCTAGTGGCTTTGAATTTTTTTTTATTTGGCTTTTGAAGTAGTTCTATCTTCAAAAATTAATCCAATATCAAGATGTATTTAATTTTGTCTTCAAAACTGGCTTTATCTTGATATCTTTAAATAAAAGCCCTATTTAACAGCTACAAAACAAACAAAAAGGCACTCTTCTAGGATCAATAATATTTGAAATAATTATTTAATATGAACTGTAATCAATTTTGAAAAGCTTACTTTTCCCAAAAAACTAAAATAGGTAATTAATTTCAATTTTATATTAACTTTCTTCTTAATACCTGCAAAATTTCAGGATGGGATCAACAAATAAATTGGTTGTTATGTACTTAATTTGTTCCAAAAATTTCCATATAAGCTGGAAAGTTTATACGTTGAATTTAAAAGATTGTTTAATACAATCATTTATAAACAAAATTAATAATACTGTAAGCATAGATATGAAAATTTAAGTCTATAAATGATATTTTTTGCAATAAAAAATTTTATTTACATTTTATAGAAATCCAATAAAAATAGAAAGATGCATCCACATATTTCTGAAGCCTTACAATTTAACTTAGGTTTCTAGTTGACATTGGATTTATTGTACTCATATAGAAAAAAATTTCTAGATAAATACAATATAATCTGGGGATGAGAATTAATCTAATAAGATTGTTTTATGTATATATCATATTTACTCCAAATATATATTGACCCAATTTTTATATATATCAAAAGAAATTATAAATTGCGATTTTTACATTTAAAACATTTAATAATTTATTTATATTTAATTATTTTTAGCAAGTTAAAAGATAGAAAAGAGAAACCAAAATGTATAAAGGAAATTTTTCTCAAATGAGGAATGGAGGTCCAATCAATTACTGGATTTGTATTTTTGATAGTAGATGTAGTCAACATGAATAAAACACAATACATATTTTTGCCGGTTTACAAGATTCTGTTTATAAAAACAAATGTAATTTATATATAAAAATTCAATTTAACGAACAAAAAAGTCAAATAAGACATGCTAAAATGGAGTAATTAATGGAATATATAGTAGAGTGCTAACAATGAAGATTACACATGTACTGTATGTTTCTCATAGAACAGTACCAAATTTTAAAATGCTTTATAGATATTTTTCTTTTAAATATGGGATGACTGGGTCAAATTTCATTATAAAAAATAATTTTTAAATAATTTAAATCTCTAACTATATGCCAATACTCAAAGATCTGAATAGCAATGTAAATATTTTTTAATTGAATCTGTATTCTTTTATTTTATTTATGATGAAACATTCAACAGCATATTATCTTGATAATATTTGTAGCATATTATTACAGATATTGTTTAACTTGCAAAAAAATACAAAATTATTAAATGCTAGCAGGTATTGACTTATATTAATAATGTTACTTTCTAATTTTCAGGCTGCTTTTTAATTCTAACTTAACTAAATCATAAAGCAATTCTTCTTTGTAACATTGTGATTGGGATAGCCAACAGATCATTTTTTAGAGTAGACTATCAATTCAATAGTTTAGTCTCTAAAAACATGAAGGCATAGGATCTAGAATTGAACCCAAATTCTCTAGATATCAAAACAACAGCCTTATCATGGATTCTATGTAGATGAAAGTCTATATAATGCTTAGCATTTCACTTTAGTAACTGGCTTATTTATTTGAAAACTTTAAAAAATTGCCTTTTTTAGGCTATATGATAATAAAATTACTTTTATAGTTATCATGTATTATTGCTTATATAATCAGCAGTATTCGAGTATATTTCAAGAAAAATAGATAGCATTTTTCATTTAGAAAGTGCATTGTAATTTTTCCCATTCAAATTAATCATAATTACCTCCATAATTTATGAGAATTTGATTATAAGTATTTTTTTGGAACACTCCATGTTCATAAATTGGGATAAGAATATAACAATATTTAGTAATTGTGGCTAACTAAAAATATTAAGAATCATTTCAGAGTTAATGATCGCAATAATATTCCATAAATGTACATAAAAATGTTATAAGCATAACAATATAGTTATGTTTACAAAAACATTAGAAATTAATATTATGCATTATGTAATAATAAAATCCAATCAAAAACATCTAATATGTAAAAATATAACCAAAGTACAATACTAAGAAATTAGTATAACATTGTTAAAATTAACAATTTTAATTTAATAAAAAAAAAGTGTTTTAAAACAATCGAAATATTAGCAAACATCCTAATTTCTTAATAATGTACTTGTTTATTTTTTTACATATTAGATATTTTTGATTGGATATCATTTATTTTTTTAGATGAAACTATTTTTCTGAGAGAGAGATTCTAACATCATGTTATTACATCATTATATATCTTTTTTATTTTTAAGTTGATTGAATTAAAATTTTTATGAAATATTTAATAAAATAATAAAACATATCAAATTTTATTGAAATTAGTTGAACAATGTGACCTATAGAAGAGTTCACAATAAAAAGGCTCTATTGGACCACATTTTTCAGAAAACGCTAAATAATATAAGCAATTTATATTTAAGATTTGTGTAAAATTTGTAAATTGCTGAAAATGTTGAAAAATTTTGTAAAGAATAAAATTAAAAATATTTGTTGATTGTTCTAATTTTTAAATATTTGGATGGATATAATCCCACAACTTTAAATTTTTTACTAAAACTATTGATTATTATATTATTTATAATTTATTTAATTCAGAATAACTTACCAAGAAACAATCTACAATATTCTAATATTGTAGTAAGGATTAACAGAATGATTTCTGATATTAAATATCCTCTAGGATAAGGAAAGGTGACACCTAAAAAATGTTTTCAATATAAAATGAAATTTATATATATATAATAATTATAACAGAAATGACATTTTACCTTTAAACACAATGAGCAGAAACTCCACCAAAGCAAATGATGCATAATACCAACTTCCACAAACTAGAAAAATTTGATAGGGAAGAGAAGATAGCTATTATTACATTAAGGAATAATCTTCTTTAAGAATTTTTTCCCTATATTTTAGTATTATTAAAAGCAAAATTGTAAAATTCCAATTTATTAAAACCATTTCACTATTTTAAAATTAAAATTTACTTTTCTAAAATTTAGAATTATCAATGATAATTTACTTCATATTTATAAAACTAAAATCAGATTCAAACTTGCAAAATCTAATTTAAAATTTAATCCATTTGTAGTTACTAGTTTCATCATCAGAATATATTTATAAAATGTAGCCTTTCAATAATTTGTTATAGAAGCAATGAAAGTTGCTACAAATTATATTTAAAGGATACAATTGCTTCTCTTCCTAAAAATAAAAATAATTTGTAAATTGGAAAACATTTTATATAAATTACATGATTTTTTCAGGCAATTATGCATTAGTTAAAATGAAGTTTAGAAAACTGTATTATATAGTATATCAATTAGTAGTATATGGATAAGTAAGGGTACTGTAAGCATAGATATGAAAGTATATCAACACAAATATGCCGAATATTATCTATATATCAGGGGTGGCCAAACTTCATGTCACTACTAGCCACATAGGAGAATCTCAAATACTCAAAAGCCACATTTTCTTTCTGAATCAATGAGAATAGCATCATTTTTTCAGATAATCTTAATAATTATTTCAAAAATTGTTTATTTCAGATGCATTTATTTCATATAGATGCATCCTACTTTTTACAATAGATTAAAAAAATTAATATATCTGTAATTTGTTTAACTTAAATAAGTATTTTCTTCATATTTACTATTGACTTTCATTGTATGGAGCCACGTTGAAGGTACCAAAGAGCCACAGTTTGGCCACCTCTGCTCTATATGATACAGTAAAAAACAAGCAAAAATTATTATTAAAAGTTTTGAGGCTAAATGGTATATTACCTGCTGGTGGAATGCAGGTTGCATTATATCGCATGGCATCACATTATATAACAGGCTTTCTTTTTAATGAATATATACATATGTCCTCTAGATCAGGGGTGTCAAACTGGTGGCCCTCGACGTGATTTTTGTGGTCCTCAACACTCTTAGCTAAAATAAAAACTCAAACAATATGTTACAAAGATATTAGAAAACAACTATTGCATCATAGCTGTGTCATATACTATGATACATTAGTTTGATTTTAACGAAAGGACTGCATGAGTTTCTTCATTTGATTGGCATTGTCAGACATATTTGTACAAACGACAGTGACCTTTCAGATTGGTGACACAAAATAAGTGACGTTCTTCAAGTCATATATTTTTAAGGGAAATTTTCCCCCTAAAAATACAAAAAAGTATAAATAGGAACCTATTATTTTTTGGGATAGCCAAATACAACGAACAAATTTAAAACAATTCCTGTGTGACGGATGTTTGTAAAGGATGCACTAACAGGCTTGTTAAAGATTGACTTGTTGTATTATAACTTATTTGAACAAATTTAAAACAATTCCTGTGTGACAGACGTTTGTAAAGGATGCACTAACAGGCTTGTTAAAGATTGACTTGTTGTATTATAACTTATTTTAAAAAATGTAAGTATTTATGGATATTTGAATATATAAAATTTAATGAAAATTCTAGTTTTTGTACAAAAATATTGTCTTTAACACTAAATAGAAAACTAGAGATTGATAGAGGACTAAATTAAAAATGTATATATATAATTAAAAGCAATCATGTAATAATTACAGATAATTTTACTAAATTCACTTAATACATAGTGTTTTCAATTATTCTATATATATATTTCTGGAACTTAGATTCAAAATATAATTAAAGCAAGTTGTAAATGTGATGTGGCCCACAGTATTCTTACAAGCTCATTACATGGCCCTTCAATTAAAATGAGTTTGACACGCCTGCTCTAGATTACATGTAGAGAAATTACATTGTGGTCTGGAAAATGTATGTATCTGTATATATATATTTATTAAAAGATGCATGCAACACGCTTTTCACTAGCAGGTAATCTACCATTTTGCCAGTTTTTGCACTAAAATATATATATATTTCTGGAACTTAGATTCAAAATATAATTAAAGAAAGTTGTAAATGTGATGTGGCCCACAGTATTCTTACAAGCTCATTACATGCCCTTCAATTAAAATGAGTTTGACACGCCTGCTCTAGATTATATGTAGAGAAATTGCATTGTGGTCTGGAAAATGTATGTATCTGTATATATATTTATTAAAAGATTCATGCAACACGCTTTTCACTAGCAGGTAATCTACCATTTTGCCAGTTTTTGCACTAAAAAATTATAATTTTAATGTTAGTTTTATTAACTTAATTTATGTAATTTAAGGTTAATTACACAAGGGATATCACAGAGCGGTAAGATTCTAGTTAAGCCATAGCATGCGGATATATGATAAGCGACCGTCGACTCGAAATTACATTCTTAGTTTTTGATTATATTATAGATTCTAATAATAAAACATCTTTATAGCCCAGATAGTTTTGGATTGAATCTTTAATACCACGGAATTGTCGATTCGTATTTTATACATCAGTCGGTGGGCGGCGAATCTTCAATTCTCTAAAGTATAGATCCGCATGCTATGGCTCAACTAGAATCCTACCCTTATAGCATCCCATTAAGGGCCCACCACAGCCTCACAAGATCCGCGATGGCATTGAAGATGAAGATCAACGAACCAGACGTATACAGTCTGAAAATAGTGCTATTCAGGATTTGAATACAATCTTTCAGATGGCAAAGTATCGTTATTTCATACAATTGGATTGACTAAGCTAACCGCTATATATTTTTAATTTTTCAAATAATTTTCCATTCAAACAATATTTTTTATAACTTTTCAATCGAGAACTGATGCTATATAACTTCAATTCTTACCCGAAGTTAGTGTCATTTTTTAACTTATTTTTTCAGATAAAAAAACTATTTTCGAAATAAGTCAACCATCATCATCGCCAATTTAAAATCGCAGGAGAATATAATTTCCAACACTTAATCTTTTCCATTGCCTTTCAACAACGAGCTTCTCTACTCTCAAATCTCAATCATTAATCAGCGCCATCTAGCCATTTTTTCTATTTATTTTTTTGCATGAAGAATAATAAAAAATTTTATATCTATAGAATAAAAAACTTCAATATAATAAATTTCTTAATAAATACTGGATAGAAAGCAATAATGTTTAATTTAAATAAATCTAAAGTGAAATTTTCTAAATGAATAGCTTTGAATATTGTGTCATAAAGCAATCATTGTTGATAGCAATCTATTTTGTTTTCAATTTTTTAAAACTTTTCATATTGCGAAAACATCATCGATTAGGTTAATTTTTCCCCCTTCATAACTTTAACTCTTATGAAATTTTCTAAATGAATAGCTTTGAATATTGTGTCATAAAGAAATCATTGTTGATAGCAATCTATTTTGTTTTCAATTTTTTAAAACTTCATATTGCGAAAACATCATCGATTAGGTTAATTTTTCCCCCTTCATAACTTTAACTCTTATCCCGAAGAGGTAACAGTTGAACTTGTGGCATTATTAATGTTAATAATTCTTTTTCTAATATGTAAAATAATATTTTAAGAATGCTGATTGTAAAACACATTTAATTACATCGTACATAATATTGTATGACAACGTTTCTCAAATAGTTTTGGCCTGAAAACCCTTTCTACTGAGGCAAAAAAAGAATTATGAAGAGTCTCTTTCAACGTCGCTTCTATATATCGAATTACAATAATTGCTCTAGCATAGTGCAATTGCCATTTTTAAAAGAAATTAAATCCATGGTCCCCAACGTGGGGCGTACGCCCCGCAGATGGGAAATTTGATTTTTTTAAGGAGAGAATTCGAGAATGAGTTATTAACAGTGAATTTTTTGCATTTCTTATGGTTCTAGAGGCCGGGAGAATTCGAGAATGAGTTATTAAAAGTGAATTTTTTGCATTTCTTATGGTTCTAGAGGCCTCATATACATTATATAAATATATATTGTGACATACACGTTTTTAAAATTAAAATCAGAATATACATGGCGTTTAGCTGGTGACAATGGAGAGGGGGAAAGCCCGTTAATAGAGAGGAGTGATGAGAGGGAGGCAAAAGTTTAGACAGTCCTGATCGCTGTGTATATTCTGATTAAGATAAGTCTAGTGATCTTACAAGGAGAGGACTCGAGGGCCGGAAAACGGAATGAAACGAAATTTATTTCTCGTTTAGCAGGTGACAATGGAGAGGGGAAAAGCCCGCTAATAGAGAGGAGTGATGAGAGGGAGACAAAAGTTTAGACAGTCCTGATCTCTGTGTATATTCTGATTAAGATAAGTCTAGTGATCCTAGAAGAAAGTAAAAAAATATTTAATGTGCACCACAGTTATTATCACTGAAGAGCCTCAATATATAGTAGTACCTCGGTATAAGTCCATTTTGGAATAAGTCCAACTTGGTATACGTCTTGTTTGGATGCGAAAAATTTTGCTTGGTATCCTTCAATATATAGTGGTACCTCGGTATAAGTCCATTTTGGAATAAGTCCAACTTGGTATACAGTACGTCTTGTTTGGATGCGAAAAATTTTGCTTGTATACGACCGACTCGCGTGCTAGAACTTGTATGAATCTGTGGTATGTTCTCTTAAAAAATACATTCCTTATATAAAAATTATAACAAGTCGTAATAGCATTGTCTGGAATGACTAGATAATGTGTATTTATGAGGAGAATGCAGAAGTAAAGTTCTTTGTATATATTTTTAATAAAAGTCAAATCTGGTGAGTCTCAACAAGATCCAAGTAAGGAAAAGAGACGGAAAATAGAAAGAGAAAAAAACATCAGAATTTCAGATTCCTGAAGTTTTATTGGAAGTGGACTCTTCTTCCAAACAATAACATCTCCTCCTCCTCCTCCCTTCTTAGCATCATCCTAGTAGGCACTTGATTCTTCTCAGCAAAAAAAAAGGTAGTAAGATTAACTTTTCATTTATTTCATCTATTGTAATTGCTTTTGTATTTATGTATTTTGTATTAAGCATGTGATTTAAATTATTTTATACAACCCCATCAATGTATAATATGCCAATAACATAATTTTTTATTAGTATATTATACATTATGCACAATCCAATATCCCAATAGGATTTTTTTCATGGGAACGGATTAATCATTTTCCCTTTATTTAAAAAATTCCTTTGGTATAAGTCCGAGGATCTGGAACGAATTAAGAACGTATACCGAGAACAATAGGATTTTTTTTCATGGGAACTTAATCATTTTCCCTTTATTTCTTATGGAAAAATTCATTTGGTATATGTCCCAAGGATCTGGAACGGATTGAGGACGTATACCGAGGTACCACTGTATATACTGTACTTATATTATAAATAATTTATAGCCATTAAAGTGCATTTTATTTCATAAATTTTTCTCACATTTATTTATTAATGATTTCTTCCTCAGTACTTCAACTGTCCTTTGATTCTTTTATTTTTCTCATTCATGGAGGCCATGTTCTTTGGATGCTTGTTTAGACCAAGTTAATGACATTTTAGGCTTCCTCCATATGAATAGGAGTTCACTTTTTGAATAATAAAAATTATATGTCACAGGGAATGCATCAGGATTTTAGAAATGGCCACAAAAAGATTAGGAATCACTGAATTAAATGATAGTTAAATATAGAGATATTAAATATACAATGTTACAAATTATAATTCAATTAAAAATAATCGCGGCTATAATAAGCAGATATTAAATATATCCAAATGAATAATATTCAGTTAGCGATTCTCGATTATAGGTTCGCAGAACATCTAAAGGGGTTTCAGAGAGCTCCAGGACTTATGGAACACAGTTTAAGAAATAATACTACAGAGGATTGTTTACTCTAATTTAAAATAATATCTTTTTAAAATTCTAAAGCAAATGATCTGCTGTAAATTATAATTCATTCACTTTTGATAAAGATTTAATGTCCTTGTTTTTGTTTACTCTTAATTAATAACAACATCTGTCATTCTGATCAGATAAAAGTTGCCGAACTTCTTAAAACTAAAACAGATTGCACTTGCAAATGTAAACTATACTTTGTACACTCGGCAACTAACAGTATCAGTATTCTATAAACTTGTAATATGAGTTATCCATTTTAGATTTGCTTAGAAACTTAAAGCTTAAATATGAATAATGAAATTCGTTATAGGATTATATTACTTTTATGTATTTTATTGTTTCAACGGAGGGTGATATGCCAAGATAATTTTGCAGGTGAGAGTTTATTATTATTACGAATGGATCTTTAGGAGTTTACAATAAAAGCTTGAATGAGTTACGGATTTGATTCTCGATTAAATGATAAGTTCAGAAACTAAAACTCTCTTTATCATCATATCTTAATTATAGAAAAATTAGTTATTTAGTTAACTATTAGTTTTTCGATTATTATCTAATAGAAATTCCTAAATTTTGTTTTTTAATTAAGTTAATTTAAGCTGATATGTTGTTCTAATTAAATGCTATAAACTTTTTATTTAAAAATATAAAGCATAAAATGTACATTTTTTTTTAAGAATAATAAATTAACCAGAACTCAGAATTATGTCCTTGTATTTTAGTTCTAAAATATTAATGAACATGCTATCGATATAAAGAACAATACAATATTGTGATATATACCTCTTTATTGTTATGGTATGTTAAAAAATATTTTATAACTGAATCATGATTACTTAGCAATTTGATTTGATTAGTAAATTTTAATATGATTAATAATGATAAAGATGTTCCAGATCCTGAAAAAAGTCTTGATTCTAAAATGGGAAGAATAGACCATAAAAAAAAAAATAAAACTAAATTCAAGAAGAGCTTAAGACAAACGAAAATTATAAAATATCGCTTTATTATTATTAATACGTTATAAAAATTTATTATTTTTTAATTAAAAAATAAAATAAATCACTTTAAATCATTTTGTACCGATTAAACATATTAAATAATATAAAAATAATACAATATTTTATTTACAAGTGATTGTGCTTCTAGACATTTAGGATATAAATGGGATACGTATTATATTATATGTTAAAAATGACAATTTCTAAGGATTTTCAGTCTTATTTGACTATCGTAAAAATGATAATTTATCTGCAGAATGCTTGTTGTTCCTAATTATATATAAATACTGTATAGAGCCACGAAATCCAAATTGCGGCTATTTGTTAACTTCATTGTGGCTCCATACCATGAAAGTTAATAGTTAACATAGAGCAAATACCTATTTATTTTTTTAAAAAATGAAATATTTGTAATTTATTCATTTATCGTAGGGATGCATAGACTTATTAAGACCAAGAGCTACATAAATTCACTTATAGGAGAGTCACCAAAAAACCATGAAAGATATATCATGTTTAATAATTACATGTTACAAAGAAATGTAATCAAAAGTAAACAAACAATTTTTAATTGGATGCGTGGCATAGCATTGATTTAACATTTTTTTTTATGTTAGGTTCGAAATTTGTAATAGTCAAATGGAAAATTGATTCTAAATTTTCATTAGTTAAGCGGCAATATTATCTTTTGCATATGTAGAATTTTTTAAATTACCTATTTCACACATAAATACAGTAAAAATAAAAACTGTTTATTATAACAAATATGATTATTATTTTTTCCTTATTGATTAAAAACATTATTAATGTAATATTGTAAAAATAATTTGACGACAGAAAAATATTATTTGAAAATGCTTTGTTCAAAACTACAAATAATATTTCGTTGATTGTGTGACTTGTTAAAATAACACATGGTGAGACGGGCCACCAACAAATCAATGGAGAGCCGCGATTTGTGCATCGTTGATTTATTTGTAAAAATTAATTTGCATCTAAACAAAATAAACGCATGTGGATTGTATAATAAACAATTTTTGAAACCATTCTTAAGATTATCCGAAAAAACTGATGCTGCTCTCATTGACCCAGAAACTGATTGCGGCTTTCAAGTATTTGTGATTCTCCCATGTGGCTGTAGTGACATGAAATTTGGCTACCTCTGATATAGAGTATATCTGATGGATATATTCCTACCCTTACTATTTTATTATTATTAATACAGTAATAATAAAATAGTGAGGATAGGAATATATATCCATCAGATATATTTTTATCCTCATTATTTTATCACTAGGTTCGGATCTCGTCCCGAGTCAGGCATCTCCTAGAAAGTTTTTTCGGAGTTCTGGGCCCGGCCTGACGATCCCATCCGGCCCTCTCCATGGGTATGGTGCAGCCCGTGTTGAAACTAACCTCGCTCCTAAATAATCTCTCTGGTTGGAAAGGGGAGTAAAAAATGCAAAAAATTTTTTTAATATAATGACTGCATATTTTCCATATTTTTTATGAAAAATAAAATACAATAATTTTAATTTATTTAATATATTTATTGATTAATATATTGTAATAAATTTATTTTATTTTTTTGGTCAACAGCTGACGCCACTTTCCACTCAGTAAGAGTACTAAGTAGCGGGGCGAAACAAGCCCTTTCACAGAATTGTTATTTGTAAAGCACTTATAACAAAACATACATTGTTTTACTTTAAATATCCTATATTTTGAAATTTTGCTTTTTAGCTGTTTCTTGTAAAAAGAGTAAAGGGAGCAAATGAAAATTTTTGTACAAATTCCATTGTTCATATAAACAGATTCTCATAAATCAAAATATATCTGTACCTATTTCTTTTGGAATCACACAATAGATAATCTGACATTTCTAATTTCCAAAGGAAAACATGAACATTATTGACAAAATATAATCATCTTCCCAAATAGTCCATTGAGAGAATAATTCTTCATATAGAAGGGCATTATTTATATAAAGAATCTACACAACAACAATCAACAAATTGCAAGAATATTTCTTTGTCAAACAATACATCTCATAGCTACATAAGTTGACTGTTCTTGTAGAATATAAAAAAATTTGCTAAAACTATTGTTTTTGAATGAAATGCATATATCTTCTACTTAAAATAAAAAATAAAAATTTTGAGATCTCTATATTTTTGTAAAAATAATTATTTCTTAATATTCATTTACTTATGTAATAATTTTATATTATTGATATTTTTTGCAAATAATTTGCACTATTTTAAAATAAGAAAGCACTTTCATAACCTATAGCAAAAACTAATAGAAAAGCTTCACATTCCTGGCTTGTCCATGATAATCTGTTATCTGTGACAAAAAGTTTTATGATTTAAAATCAAATTCCAGCTTAACCATATTAAGAATTATGAAAAATATTTTAAAGGATACACAATTTGATTTGACCAATGAAATTGGTTATTAACCAATTGTTGGTGAAGTTGGTGAAATTGGCAATATGTTATTTCTAGCTGCAAATTCATTGCATAAATATTACAAACATAGACATCAAATGCCATAATCATTAAGCAAAAGTTAGCTATAAAATACTATCAGTAATAATATATCCTACTAAACATGTACTAATAAAGAAAACAGAACAAAAATTAGCAACAACCCAAAGAAATATTGAAAAATACATCTTAGGATTCATCAGATGAGATCAAAGTTTAATAAGTCAATCTGGAATTTGTTAGATGTTCTCTAAATTTTTGAAAAACTCTCAGGTAATAGTTAACAATTCTAAGAAATCAGATTAATATCAAAGAAGAACAACTAGTTTCAAAGGAGTATACTTTCTTAACTTAAGAATTCATAAAGATAATGAAGTGAATTATGTATCAATTTATAAAAATTTACATTTAATCTAATGCATATATATCATATATCTAATAATAGAATATGGAATATCAGTAAATTAATATTTAAAATTCTAATAAATCTTGTTTATAGAACATATTTTCTACTCAATAATTACATAGGTTTGGAAGTGAACTTTATATTATTAAATAAATTTTCTGTAAGCATTGTTTTTAAATAAAAAGAATTTTTCACCATATTGTCTTCAATATAAAAAGAAATTCATTAATAAGATTTGAGAAACAATTGCAAGTTACAGAACATATTGTTCAGAAAAGTTTCTAAACATAATACTATTTATAAGAATAAATTGTTGATCAGAGATTTTCAATATAGGCTAGAGAAGCATAATAATAATATTTTCATGGCTATATATAATAGCATTGATAGAAGAATACATAACTATAAAAAAGCTTATTGATATCCCTAGTAATAATGTCAATGAAGAAATTTGTCTAGTTATGTAGGAAGTGAATTACATAAGTTTAATAACTGCATTATGCAACATAAATATTACATTAAAAACAATGAGTACATCTCACAAAGAAGAATAAGATCATTACAATATTATGAATGATAACATTAAGACAAATGAGAAGATATTAATGATTTTGTCAAAAAAGAAGTAGAATGAAAGAATCTTATTAATTAAACTGGAGTGTAAATTTTTCTAACCTTTGGAAACCAAACTGAGCAAAATGATTTAATGTATTCAATGCTATAACTGATATTATGTACAATTTTTGATTTTTAATTAAATGTTTGATTTTAAATTAAAAATATTAAAATTAGTATATTTTATCCTATTTTTAAAATTAATGTATTTTATTTTTAACCAAACATTTAAATATATTCTGTTCTATAAACAGAATAATGATGATAGATTTGTTTCCATAATTCTCTGTTATTTAAATAATTTTAATAACGAACTATGTGCTATTTGTGAACAGACAGCATAATATAAATCAGTTTCCAATGAATATTTCATTATGCACTATAAAAATTAGGGCAATAACATATCTGGCTTATTTATATTATATATGTAAAGTGCCTATGCACAATCAATTTTAACAGTTTTAATCTGTATATGATTATCCATATATATATGAAAATTCTTGTAAACATAATATAGGTTTTCATAATATAACTATTATGAAAATAACAAGTATAATGTATAGTATATTTTAATGCTTATATTAACAATAATAAATGATTTTAAGATTATATATACAGTAGATTGCACTTAATTGAGACAAATTTCAAAGAACAGAAACCAAACTAATAAACTAATACATAATTTAATTGGGACAGCAGCAGAAAAAGAATTTTCAATTTCTGATATATTTTAGGGATCTTTCGAATGTATGGCAACATTATGTATACTAATACTTGTGTGCTTTCTTAAAAAATTCCTTATATAAAAATTATAATAACATTATTTTATATTGTAGTACCGGTAATTTTTCAGGTATAAACCTTTCTACAAGACAAATAGTAACACAATGGAGCGGGTCATTTCTTAGCATCTTTTTACAATACATCCTCGACACACTATTGTTGCATTAAGATAAACATCCATTGTTTAGTAAAATTATAAGTAAATATCATCATTGATATTTACTTATAATTGTACACTACTTGACACTAGTGTGATGAAAATCAGTTAGCTATTGTCACGAGTCTGGCAAATGTGCGTCTACTTAAGAGTCTATTGTTACTGTACCTAGCGATATTTATTTATAGTGTCGATTTTATTTAAAATTTTTAAATCTTTGCCAAGATGAAGAAAAATGATTTTGCACTTTCAGGTAAAATTGCTTTGCTGGATAAAATTAAAAGCCAGCCATTTATTCTTGAATAAAATTGCTTTGCTGGATAAAATTAAAAGCCACCGTAGACTCGTTGAAATAAACCAAACTCAAAAACTGCTTTGCTGGATAAAATTAAAAGCCAGCCTTTTAATACAAGCCATCGATTCATTGCTGAATAAAATTAGAAGCCAGCCATTTAATACAAGCTATCGTAGATTCCTGAATATTTGCCAAGATGCCAAGAAATGATTTTACACTTTCAAGTAAAATTGCTGGGCTGGATAAAATTAAAAAAGCACTATTTAAAATAAAGCTATCGTAGACTCGCTGATATAACTGGTGTACCAAAATCAAAAGGCCGTTGTAGACCACTGGTATAACTGGTATACCAAAATTTATCATAGCGCTTCTCCTACACAGACTTACTGATACAACTGGTGTATCAAAATCAAAAGACTACACTTGACTCCTGATATAAACTGGTGGTACCAAAATCTACCATAACGCATTTTCTACAACAAGAAAATCAACTGCATGAAGAATGAGCATTGTAGAAAGAAATTCCAGGAACATTCAAAAGAAAGTGTGATGGAAAGGATCCAGAAGATAAATGAATGGTTTTCTATAGTTAGCGGGCCAGGCATGAATATCAGTGGCCCAGTGTTGAAGAAGAAGTCAGAGATCGGTAAAAAACTAATAATTAGTGATCTATTTTAATAAATCATTAAAATAACCTAATTATTATTTTTTACCTATTATTTATTTATCTACAAATTACACATTTTATTTTAGAATTTATTATTAGTTTGTTTAATTGGGACAAAATGGCTTAATCCTGACATGTCCCAATTAAGCAGAATCCACTGTATATATGTAAGTCAACTCCAATTTACAAGATTAAATCATTCCCAGAAAATATTTGTAAATCAAATTCTTGCAAATTGAGGTCTAAATTACTATTGAATTAAATGAAAAAATTACAATTTGTTTCTGAGCCCCAAAAATGTCACTCATTTTTCATTGAAATATCCTGATGTACTTTTTAAATTACATAAACAACAGCAAAATTACATCAATAATTACTGTTAATTTTTCATGAAGCAATCTATAAAGGGCAATTTTTCTTAAACTCCATAATAAATATGTTGATCATAAAGTAACCACACTGCATAGTAAAACTGCCTTTTATAATTTGAAAGAAACTGGTTAATTCCAGATCCCATACTCCACATTTCACTTTGAAGATTTATTTGGCAACTCAGTCACTATACAGGAGTCCACAATAGGGCCTAAAATAGTACCATCATTTAATAATCTGATTGGAAAGCAGCATAAAAATTAGAAAAAAAGAAAATGTTTATAATAAAAGTATAAAAAAAAAATACATCATATAATAATCTGATTGGAAAGCAGCATAAAAATTAGAAAAAAAGAAAATGTTTATAATAAAAGTTGATATCTGTTGTTGTTTAGTAATTTCAATAAAATATTCTTTGCATAATAGTCATAATTCATTCTGAACATTATCAACACCATTAACATAATATGCTCTTCTCTTTCATTTTATGTTGCTTTCCATCCTAATGCTGTTGACCAGATGGTTGTTGATAAAGCATTTGATTATTACCTTAGAGCACAGGTCAGCAAACTATGGCCATGGGTCAAATCTGGCATGCTGCCTCTTTTTATACAGCCTGCAAGCTAATTTCAAATTTTTTAAAATTTCAAAGTACCCATTATAACAGCTGACAGCCAAATTGTGGAGTTTCGAGAAAGACAGCAAGTGGTGCGCCTGTAGCTTCCCATTCGCATACTCTTGGTGGCCTCTGCTGTTACTCCAGGCAGTCGCAGTTACAATTAGGCAGAGTTTATAGTATCACATGTATTGCTATTCTTCTCATGTTGTTCTATTGTGAATCTGTAATAGTTCTCTGTATTGTTTTCATTTTATGACGCATGCATATTTATATCCAACATGTCACTATCAAAGCAAGAAAAGTAAATTTGTATTTTGCTTGTTATTTAAGTAGGCCTATCTACAGAAATATAGTGTGTACCCCTTGGCACATGAAAACTAAAATATTTGCTATTTGGCCCTTTACAAAAAAGTTTACTGACCCCTGCCTTAGAGGATCCATATTCAAATTCAGATCTCACACAACCAAATTTTCAGGAATTTGGACTGGATCCATTGAGCCCCATCTTTCAATCTTCTGGTTGATTCAATCATGGGTGTTGGCCAGCCTGTGAAGTAACTGCTGCCAGATACAATATATCCTCCTATGTGATTTAACTCTATTTGTGGAAAATGGTGTTAAACTATCAAGTCGCGAGCAAGATCGAGTTCAATGTGCCAAACCTGGACCTCTCTTGAAAAGATTACAGGTGTAGGACCTATAAATTGAACCCAGGTCCTCCAAGATATAGTCTATGGGATATATTGTGATCAGTCGGATGGCTCTGTAGTTATCTGGCTGATTGCAATATATCTCATGTACAAAAATAAGGTAGCTTAACAAAAACTAGCTTAACTGTCTATCCACACAAATTGACTGAACACATGAATACCAGCCACTCATACTTATAATAGAATGGGACATCAGTTGAAGGATTTATTGGGTTATTCAGAAAGTAATTTCATTTTTTTTTCATGAAAATGAACAAAAATTTTTTTTTATAGTATATAAATATTTTATTTAATTATATATTGACCATTGGTCCACATATGTTGCCATCTTTCTGGAGATAGCATGATTCCATGCTCGTAGAATTTCTGATCTTTTCTTGCAAAAAAACTGAACCAAGTGATTTTTGACATCCTCATTTAAACTAAGTCTTTGCTTGCAAAAACTGAATCAAGTGATTTTTGACATCCTCATTTAAACTAAGTGTTCTACCATCTAAAGAATTTTGTAAAAACTGGAATAAGTAATAATCAGAGGTGCCAGATATGGCGAATATGGTGGGTATGGTAGCACATCCTATTCAAGCTGTAACAGCTTCTGGCGAGTCATCAAACATGTATGAAGTTTGGCATTGTCATGGTGAAACACTATCTTTTTCTGTTAATCAATTCTGGCCACTTCTGTTTGATGGAATCACTCATTTTGTCCAATCGGTAGCAATACACTTCAGAATTACTTATGGAATTGTATGGAAGAAGCTCAAAAAAAAAAAACAAATTCCCTTGAAATCCCACCAAACAAAGAGCATCAGTTTTTTTGATGAATATGGGGTCTCGGAGTGCTTTAAGCAGGTTCATTCTTCTAGTCCATGTTCACTTGCATTTAACTTTGTTGTAAACAATCCATTTTTCATTAACAGTTATGATCTGTTTCAGAAAGGGATCGTTTTCTTCATGTTTGAACAGCAAATTGCAGATGTTGATGCAATGGAGCAAAGCTTTCTTTGAGAACATGTGGAACCCAAATATCAATGTTTCAACTGGTTGTGAATGGTTGAATTCAAAAAAATCAATCTTGTAGCAATTTCTCATGTTGTTATTCAGCAGTTTGCTTCAATCAATACTTTTATTTTGTCATCATCAGCTTCAGTAACCTTCCAGCACAAGATGCATATTTAACATCAAAATTGTCAGAATGAAATTTTGCAAATCAGTTTTGGCACTGGCATTCTGTTAACACATCTTCTCCCTACACTTCACATAACGTTTTCTTCCTTGAACAGCGTTCTTACTTTTTCAGTAATAAAAAAGTAAAACATGCCGAAAATCTCCATTTTTGATAGGACACCAAAAAAACAACTGCACAGAATGAAAACGAATTTTTTTTATAAATATACCTTGAAATGTCAGCTGTTGAAATTTATAATGACAATATGACTTAGAATAAAATTGGTAGGAAAAATACAACTAACGCTACTGGTGGGGAAAAACGAAATTATTTTCCGAACAACCCAATAATTCGACAAACTGGGACTCTATCTGAAAAATATAGATATCAGATCAGGAATTCAAAACATTAGGTTGTAAGATAAATCTAAGCAACCATCTCATTGACATTGGAGAGGTGAATTTGATTGAAGATCAATAATGATATGGGACTTCTCATACAAATTTTGAGGATTAGGATCCAGATTCAATTCTGGCTCAATGAATAAAAAGTCGAAAACATTTCAAACAATGAATCCTGATGACTGTTTTATATTGAAATTTAGCAAAATACACTCCATATGTAAAATAAATATATAGAAAATATTTAAAAATTTGTAACTGTTCTATGAAAAACACTTATATCTCTCATATTCATTTATTGTTTCCACCCTTTATGTATTAATTCATCTTAACAAGGAGTCCTTACTCAAATTGGAAATTTTTATTTGATATAAATTTCTTGTAAAATCAGGATTAAGGCTCGTAAATCAAACTTTGATACAAATTATGTTTTCTCTTAAATCAGTCTTTCATAAACAGGTCAATCTGTATATACATTTCTTTTATAAGATTTTTCTTTGAAAATGATAAATGTCAGGCCACTGACCTTTATCAGCCAAATTTTCATATGATTTTATACCCTTTTCATATAAGGCTGGTTATCTTTTCAAAGAAAGATGACCAGCCTTATATGGTAAAGAGCTTATAGATTGCAAAGGTCAAGTCATCCAATAGAATAGCCGGTTCAACTAATGTCACTGGTGGGAAAGAAATTACTTTCCGAACAACCCAATAGTAATTTATAACCGTGAATAATGTTTTTATTCCTGTAAAAGCTATTCTTAACTTTTAGTTCAATGTTAGTTATACAAGTTTTTTTATTCAGATATAATAATAAAATTTTTTTAATTATTATAGAAATCAGTTTGCACTATTATATAAGTATGAAATTTAGTTTATTAGAATTTAATTAATATTAAGCACAAGAGAAATTAACCAGATTTAGAATTGAAGGGAATAACAAATTAGAAAATAAACAAATTACACCCATTCTGTTTTAACACATTTTTCTCACACAATTTGTTTTGATTTAACACGACCAACCCAGATTCGAAGAAAAATTTTTTTGTATTACAGTGAATGCAGTACTTGCTTCACATTATCACCTCCATGATGTATTTGATTCTAATTAGGCTATAAAAGAAATTTCTGACAAATTCCCTTAATTATATGTATAACTTCAATAGGGAATTTCTTTTGTTTATATTTTAAGTTTGGTATTTAAAGTGATAAATAACTTTTTGATGTTTAATGATATAAAAAATTTAATTAAAGTTTAAATCAAAATCTTGTTATGTGTAACTCATATTATTTTGCATAATTTTTTTGTTTATGAATAACATGTTATTTTTGGTACAGTTTTACATTAGCACCACATGAATGAAAATAGAATCAATTAAATGATGATGATGAGAAAATTTTCCAAAAATAATGCACTTCTATCTGGTGCAGACTTTGAGAAAATGAAGGATAAAATTATAGTATTTCTCCATATGCAGTACCTAAACCAGTATGTGCCGACAATTTGAAAACCTGTCTTGAAAGCCGATATAGTATTGAAATGAACCTTTAATACAAGAGAATTGTTGATTCATATTTTAATCATCAATCAGTGGGAGGCAAATCTTCAATTTCAATACTTTAATTTCACATTTAGGAAAAAACCATACATTAAAGAATTAAAGATAAGTCTCCCACAGACTGATGATTAAAACATGAATCAGCAATTGTGTCCTGTTAAAGATTCATTCTAAAAACTATTATATCTTGGATTTCAAAACAAGTTTTGAAAATGGCAGCACATACCAGTTTAGATATTGTATGTGGAGAAATATTATAATTTCATCGTCCATTTTCTCAAAGCCTGCACCAGATAAAAGTGCAATCTTTTGGAAACTCTACTCATTGTCATCTTTCTATTGATACTATTTTCATTCATATGGTGCAAATTGTACTTTATTTTTCTTTTCAAATGATAATTTACTTTATATAATACTTTTTTATATACATGTGCAATCTTTATGAAATAAAAAGTGCAAACACATAAAAATAATAAGATTCTAGCATGATGGTTCATATAGTTTATCATATTATTTTTGATGACTTTTTACGTCTGGAATCATTCTTCTATTTTCCCATAGATACAGTATATTTTTTTACACGTATTTTTTTCATACACATTCTTCAGGAGCACATTCATAATGTAAAAACAGAATTAAATGTACAGGAATTCAGAAAAGGTTAAAAATATCAATGAATATAAAATGGTTTTAATTAAGAGAAATCAAATAACAAACTTTGAAGAACTAAAAATATTTAATACATTTATTGTTTCAGAAATAATCCCGTCATCAGTACAAAAAAGATAAACAGAATAAAACAAAATTTGAAATTTCTTGTTTGCATAAGATTTAAAATTGTATGTGAATGTAAAAATTTTTTATATGAAGCAATAACTACTACTAAAACTTTCATGAAACATTTTCTGGAATTATCATAATCATATTAATCAACAGTTTGTTTTGGTACAGGTGATTGTAAATTACAGTTTACTACAGCCATCATATGACTAATACTTATATTAAATTGTATGCTTTTACATCCAGTGTTATCTTGAAAAGGAAACATTTTGAGATCCATATTTATATGGACTTTTTGCTTTGTTGTAATGAGTAGAATCTGGGATTTAAATCTGATAGACCTTTTAAAAACACCCTGTACACACATACACTTCACATACATACATAAACAGGTAATTATCAACTAATAATGGGATTCAGTTCAAACTTCACAGTTAGAAATCAGAAATGCCCAAAAATTATGGATTTCCCTCTACTAATCTTTACTAAAATACTATGCATTACAATAATAAACATAATACAAAACTACATGAACGAAACATAAAAAGGATGTTTTTGCTACATCAGTCTATTATGCATAGACTGATACTCATGTGAATTGCATTGATCAATTACAGAATTTACTGATGACATCATTATTGTAAGCATAAATGGTCATAAGTTGAGGGCATCCTAAGTTGACAATGACCTGTGTTATAAACTTTTAAATTCTAAGATTCAATAATTTCAAAAACATTCATTTAAATTTAAAATTAGCTCTCACTCAATTACAAATCAAATTATTACATTATATACTATATATTAGGGGTGGCCAACAAGTCGATCGCGAGCCCAATTTTGGTCGATCATCGATTGCTCGCAATGTCTGGGGTGGAATTCCGTGTACCATGGACTTTGAAGCGATTGTAGAAGACAAAACTTTCTAGCAATAGTTTAATGCATTCTGGGAATTTGCCAAGGTCATAAATTCCTAGAATTGTGACAGCCTGAGACTGTGATTCTGACATCCTGACACTGTGTAATAATTTAAAAATTAAAGAATAAAAATTAAATTGAAATTATAGTTCTACAAAAAGACAAAATCTGCAGAGGGTGCTGTAATGTAATAATGGATGCTGTTTTACCCATGAACATGAGTAGTAAACCGAAAAAATCAAAAACTTATCACTTCAATGAAGAATGGGAACTCTATTACTTTTTACAATGGTGAATGATAAATGTTGTTGTTTAATATGCCTTACCTTGGTAGTCATTGTCTATTATCACTTACGTTCAACTTTGTTGTAAACAATCCATTTTTCACCAACAGTTATGATCCACTTCAGAAAGGAATCATTTTCTTCACATTTGAACAGCATATCACAGATGTTAATGTGATGGAGCAAATCTTTCTTTGAGAACATGTGGAACCCAAATATCATCATTTCAACTGGTCGTGAATGGTTTTATTCAAAAAATTCAATCTTGTAGCAATTTCTCATGTTATTCAGCAGTTTGCTTCAACCAACACCTTTATTTTGTCATCATCAGCTTCAATTAACCTTCCAGCACATGGTGCATCTTTAATATCAAAATTGCCAAAATGAAATTTTGCAAACTAGTTTTGGCACTGGCATTATGTTAACACGTCTTCTCCCTTTACTTCACATAACTTTTTTCTTGCTTAAACAGTGTTCTTACTTTTTTCGGTAATAAAAAAGTAAAACATGCCAAAAATCTCCATTTTTGATAGGATACCAAAAAAAACAAATGCATAGAATCGAAAAAAAAAAATTTTTATAAATATACCTTGAAATGTCATCTGTCGAAATCTATAATGGCAATATGGCTTAGAATGAAATTGGCGGGAGAAATACAACTAACGCCACTGGAGGAAAAAAACGAAATTACTTTCTGAACAACCCAATATTATAGTATAAAACTACAAAATTGTTTTGCTCTTGAACTAGAATTTATAGGAGTCTGTTATAAAATATTCTAATGATTTGACTGTTTAGGAGTAATCTTTCATTCTGGTAAAGTATCAATTAGCAAGCCTTTTTTTCAGCAGGATAGAGAATAGTATTATCTGCCATAAGTCAGTCCAATCATGTATTTGTGTGTTTTGATATCAAAAAAGATGGACAATTTAGATTTAGGATTGGCTTAGTCTTTCATATGTCTGGGAATGCTTTCTTATTCATCATTTTTTATTTTCATTTTAAACATGGATGTTGAGTCTACACCTAGGAGAATTGTGATGTCAATATGAATTCTTCTAATATAGCAGTATACTGAGGAGTTTGTAAGATAGCAAATCCTCTTTATTATGTCCTTTTTCATACAAATAAGTTAATCACTAGCAAACTAATCTCTGGTTAATTGTATCAAAGTTTACTGTTTCTTTATAAGTTTTACAGAAGTGGATTTGGATTTTATATTCTTATTTTTCACAAATGCCCATTATAATGTCAATTGGAACTATGGGTGTTGTTAAAAGCATTTATGATAGGCATTTTTACAACAATATGTAGAAGAGGTTCAGTGCATTCAAATCGGAACTAAAGAATTCGTCCAAACTGCAGTCAAAGAGACCACTTTATGACACTGGAGTTCAGAATTTTATTAGACATCAGAACTGACAGTTCAGTGATGTGTGGATTAGCAAAGGGCTTTTGTCTTTGAGAGAGAGGTGCTTGGTAGCCGATACTCTAGGTTTTAACAGGGAAAACCGCTTGGAGATGTAACTTTGATGTTTTCTTTTACTTTTAACAGTTATTTATTTTGTAAATAATAATAGGCTTGTGACAATTTATTTCAGCCACACTATGTTACACCATCATAACTCTCTATCATTATTCTACCAGTGGGATATAATCCTTTTTATTGTCATTCTATCTCATAGGCAGATGTATGTCTCGGACAAACATATGCTGGACCTTTACAGAGTAGTTCTTTAATGAACAAAAAGAGGATGATGTCTTCTATAATTGTAACATCTGCCAGTTTCATATTTCTTATATATCATAATAAAACATATCGGGAATATACTAGATCAGGAGTTAGCAGATTTTTGAGACTGAAGAGTTAAACCTGTCTCTCACAGCAATTTAAAAATTATTCGAGAACCATAAAAATATTTTTGCAGATATGGAAAATTTAAAATAATAATTTAACAAATTATAATATTAATTATATCTTTATTAAATGAAGGGAAAAAAAATAACAAAAAAATCATATAAAAATTGCTCTCATTGGTTTTAATCAGTGTGAAAAATGAGTTTGCATTTCCTTAGAAAGTTTCTGTATGTCTGGTTTGTAGCTAGTTTGTCTTCAGTTTAAGGCAGTTAATTTAATTCCAAGTTGACATCAGTAATTTAGCTCCGCAATTTGCATTTAATGAAATTCATGTTAGAAAATGATTGCTCACATAAATATGTAGACCCGAAGATTCTGAGAACACCAAATACAAATTTTTTCAACTCATGATACAGTAGAAGCCACTTATTGTGATCACAGCTATTGCTATCAAACATTCAATATTATCAAAATTTAAGATCCCAAATTATCCATTTAAAATGCATTATGAAACTCCATTTATATCAATCAGAATTTCAGTTATTGTCATCAGAATTGATACATCGCTATAAAATACCATATTTAAAATTAAAAAAATATCGCAGATAATACTAAAAGATTGGTTAAATCTATTAAAATAAATAACATATTTGTTAATCATATGTTTTTGCTTAAATTTTGATGAAAATGAAACAATAAATAAGAGAAAATCCAAAAATAAACACTTGTCCTCCATTTAAAATAATGCAGATTTGATTTAAATGGAAAAATCTGATTTGTGTATGTTTTTAATAATAAACTAGAAATTACCCGCTCATATAAATGAGCGGAAATATACTGTTGTGATCTAAAGATTCAGTTTTTCAAGATACAGAAAATAATCAGTAATAATGGAAAAATAAATAAATTTTAATTTTTGTAAAATGACAGTGATACATTAAAATCAGTTATAAATATTTTTTGCACCATATCAATTGATAATATTTTTTTCTTATGACCATATTCTAAATAAAAATCTATACAATAAAAGTATATCAAGATGGACTGCATTTTGTGAATATTTTTTATTTCTGTTTACAAAATATATGCTGTAAATTAGTTATTATAATCTTGTCTTATTTATTTATTTATAATATTATCTTTCTTATTTATTTTATAGATTTGGTTCAGAATTGAGATGGTTTGTTCCTTTGGGATTGCTTACATGGATGCAGCAAGTTGGTTGTGAGAATGTAGTAGAATTAGATTGGTGGGAAGAAAATGCCATTGGAGAAAATAATGATATTTCATTTGTCTTAACTCCTGCTCAACATTGGTGCAAACGAACTATTACAGATGATAATAAGGTAAAACATATATATATATATATATACTTTTTATAAAAAATTAGAAAAGGATTATTTTTAAAGTATAAAGAGAAGCAGATTTAATTAACCTCATTGCTATTAAAAATTGCAAGATCTTAATGAAAGTTTTATGAAGTAACAAATAATTAAATTTTCATTGAAACTAAAAAATTGCTAAATTCAGTTATTGGTAAAATATGAGAACAGTTTGGAAAATAACTTCTGTTAATTTTTAGTAGAGTAATGGGAAGTAGTGGAAGATTGTGCATATGGAGTAGAAAGTTATTCAACAGCTATTGAGCTGTCATATTTTTAGCTAATAACTAATGATTTGCATCATGTAAATAGTGATTTAAAATGAATAATATCATCGATGTCCCCCCAGCTGTGAAGCACAGTGCAAATATGAATAATCTTTCTATTTAAATCATATTTAAATTATTTTAAAATTGTGACTGCTATTATATTTTTAGAAATTTTTAATCTTCAAAAATGAATTTAAAACATATTTCAATATTTCTTTATTAAATATTTTATTTCTAAAAATATAGCAATAGACTGATGTTTAGATAATAAAATATTTTTAAAATATCTTGATTTTGATAAGTTATATTCAAAAATTGATTTGTAATTTTGTTAAGAAATTTTCATTTTGATATATACATACATTCCCTTTAGCTGATTATAATTTAATGTGAACTTATTTTAGCTCAGTTTATGAGTATTCTTTTATTCTTTTTTAACTTTCTTTTGATTTTATTTTTTAAAACATTAGAATAAATATTTGAAATCATGATAGTTTGTGAGGAAGTTAACTTTGACCTATCCTATTTTTATTTTATTATGCACTCTATTATTGGAAATAGGTTGTCTCAGCTCTCCCCTTAGTAACTAGCCCATAGCCTAAGGTCATGTAGTTGACCTTGAATGGACACTATTGACAGTAATTATACACTCCTGGTCAACTAATTACTTGTTTCGGCTAGGGATAACACAAAAATTACTTTATTATTTAAATTTGTGTTATATTTAAAATATAACTAATATAAACAAACAATCAGCTGATTTCGAAAACCATTAGATATTTCCCGCCACAATCTAGAATGCCGACTTTCGTGTCGATCGTCAAGCGTGGTATTGGTTGCTTTGTTTCTCTGATAAATTAAAATTTATCGAATTTTATGAGTGAAAACGCACTAAAATCATATTTACAAGGGGCCAAACTTTCCTAAATTATAATTTATTGGATGAAAGTATCTGAAAAATAAATATAAACTAAGGAGGAGATGTGAAACATGATACAACAACTCGGAAAAATTTGGAGGAGTGGTTCTTGAATTTTTGGCGGTCCAAAGATGGCGCTTGTATTAAACGATTCCGATTAAAAAGCGATTAAAAAATTAATTAAAAATTTAATTAAAAATCGACATTTTAGCAAAATTTTGGTTACTATGACAGAACAATGAAAAATATGACAAAAATTGATATTTTGAAAATTATTTCTCAATATAAGTAAAAATAAGGGAATCGGACCCTATCAAGACATTATTGACAGAGGAGTTGTAGCAGGTCATAGGCCTGTCAGTACATATTGACTCAGGAGCGCAAAGGGTTAAAAAGTTTTAAAAATGCATCCTTTTCAAATTTATACTTATTTTTTACTTATACAGTTTCAAAATATCCAAATTTTAATAATTTAGAATTTGAACTGATATTTGACTTTTAAAATAATTTTTAGAAGTATGAATGAACATTATAGATCTGAACAAAACTTTTAAAACCCAATTAAACAAATATGTAGGTGTCTAAAAATTATCTTTACAAGTTTAATATTAAATAAAATACAGTTTCAGTATATATAATCCAAAATATTTGGAACCAAACATATTTTGGAATATCATGATATGATGGAGTTGAAAGAAGCAAGAAAAAATTGACTGCCATACCTTTTTGACATTTTTAATGATAATATAAACAACAAAACAGGAAATAGTCACAGACATCTTGCACTGACAATGTCTGATGATTTATTGAATCATAACAATGTTTTGTCACCGTGTGTACATTATTGCATCATTTTTCATGACATAGTGAATCATGATCGTAGCCCAAAAGATATGCTCCTATGAAAGTGAAGTTACAATTTCAGAATATTTCAGAACTTTGGATTGGAGATACTCAATCTGTATTTACTAACACACACACACACACACACACACACACACACACACACACACACGAACACACACACACACACACACACACACACACACACACACACACACACACACCACACACACACACACACACACACTACACACACACACACACGTACACACACACACACACGTACACACACACACACACACACACACACACACACACACGTACACACACACACGTACACACACACACACACACACACACACACACACACCACACACACACGCACACACACACACACACACACACACACACACACACACACACACACACCAGGCTCTTGTAAAAAACAATATACGTATTGTCTGTCCACGAAAGCCGCGCCTAGCTAAGGTGGATTAACAATCAAGGAAATTAGATATACAAAATCTAAAAATTTTTCTTATTAAAGTAATGAAATTACAATGCAAGTACCATTAGTGATTCACAAAATACTCAGGAAATAATCCAAATGTGCCATATAAGTTGCAATATCTACTACAATATTTTCAGTTGTAGTTGTGATTTTTGTCTTCAGATCATCGATGTTTGTTAATTATACACAAGATCTTTGTCGATTCTCAAAGAAAAATTTCAGGATATGATGTAGGCAATTTAGATAGCCAATGATTTACTTCCATAGCTAAATCCACCTGCTTGGGGATTTGATACAGATTGTATCTAAATACTTGGGAGACAGACATTGATGATCTGAGGGCAAGAATCACAGCTGCTATTGAAAGTATTGATATAAATATGCTGCAGTTTACATGGCAGGCATTAAGATTATTGCCCAGATATTTTGCAAATCACTAATGATGCTCATATTAAGGTGCATACCGAAATGATAGGGACACCCCATTTTTATGGAAGAACAAAGTATAACACTGCATATTGTACAAATAAATTCACAAAATAATATTATAATCAACTGCAAAGTGATTACTCTCATAGATAAAAGATAATATTATTTTTTAGTATTACATAACTATGGAATTTATTAAATGCTATTAAATACTCTACAAAATACTCCTTCATATCTCTTATTATAATATAGTGGCACTATTTTAAGAGAATTTGTTTTGTTTTTAAAACACTTTTATATGAAGTAAAGTTTAGCTTATAAATTAATTTCCATTTATTATAGATATTTTATACTTAACTTTTAGGTACTTTGGGGCAGTTGGTCTATAATAGGACCAAGACATCGTTTCTTTTTTGCTGGTGATACTGGATATTGTGATGTTTTCACACAGATTGGACAGATGTATGGACCATTTGATCTTTCTGCTATTCCAATTGGAGCATATGATCCAAGGTAAAATCAAAAGTTTATTTTTTTAGTGTGGTAAATATGTTTAATTTGATTTTATTTTTCTTGATATTTTCTGGCTGAATCACATTAATTCTGAAATTTCATATTAATATTGTTCCTCTACAATTTTTATATTGACAGAATCTAATTTTAAATAATTTGTTTACAAAATCTAAGTAAAAGAAATATTTCATTAGCTATATTCTTTCAATTATTATAATGATGATAAAATTGTTGGATTATTGAAGTCTGTTCTGTCTTATTTTGTACGAATTTTTATTTAAAAAAATTAATTTGTAGTTATAATTTCTGTTGAATGTTATATAAATGCTTTTTGACTAATAATTAATATAAGGATTACATTTCTGGAAGTATAATATAAGTTTAATTTAATTATTATGAAAAAAATAACATCATACACAATACAGTGGATTTCGCTTAATTGGGACAAATCTCAAAGAACGGAAACCAAACTAATAAACTAATACATAATTTAAACACTTAATTGGGACAGTAGCAGAAAAGGAATTTTCAATTTTTGATATATATTAGGGATTTTTCGAAAGTATGGCTACACATACATACACTAATCTTTGCCAAGATGTCAAGAAGGGATTTTACACTTAAGTAAAATTGATTGGCTGAATAAAATTAAAAGCTACCATTTATACAACAAATCTACCATACAAATCAATACAAATCTACCATAGCACGTCTCCTACAACAAGAAAATCAACTGAGTAAGGAGTAGGCATTACAGAAAGAAATTCCAGGAACATTCAAAAGAAAGTGTGATGGGATCCAGAAGTTGAAGAAGCATTAGATCAGTGGATTTCTATAGTTAGTGGGCAAGGGTGAATATCAGCAGCCCAGTATTGAAGACAAAGTCAGAGGAGATCGGTAAAAAACTAATAATTAGGTACCTATTTTAATAAATCATTAAAATAGGTACCTAATTATTATTTTTTTACCTATTGTTTATTTATCTATGAATTACATATTTTATTTTAGAATTTATTATTACTTTGTTTAATTGGGACAAAATGGCTTGGCCTGATGTGTCCCAGTTAAGCGGAATCCACTGTATATACATATATATATCTTACTTAATACGCAGGAGATGCATAACATTTATTATAATCCATATACATTATATGTGTAATAGAAATAAAACAATACTGTAAAATTACTGTTAAATGCTGTTCTGTATAAAATTACAGAATTAGTGTTTTATATTATAGATATTATGTACTGAATTTATGGCATAGCTATCACTGAATGACATATGAAGACTATTTGAACTACACATAGATAACATGTTTATGCAAAAAATATACAGGTATTCCTCCTATAACATGATAGATAAGTTTCTGAAAAACAGCGTGTTGTGTGAAACCGTGTTACAGGAGACTCAGAGCCAATACAAGAAGGAGAAATACATTCCAAACCCAATGAAAAATAAATAACTTTCTTTTATTCTACATACGGAACTTAATTTTATTAAGAATATTAATAACACAAAACATAAAAAAAGAAAAAATATATATGTAAGACCCTAAAAAAATAATATACATCAAAGAAAAAGATAAAAAAAGTATACAGCCTATATAACATTCATTTAATAATCATATCATCTTTACCGCTCTTTATTAAAAATGAGAATTTTTTTTTAACAATATCAACTTCACTTTCTGAACTTTAGCCCACATTTAAAGTTTGTGTGTCTTCTGATCTCTTTACAAAATCTGTAATCTAACCCACTACAACCCGCTATAAAGTAATCGTTCCTTAGCATATACCCCCAAAAAAATTTATGAATAAAATGTTTTTCTTCTCTTTCATATTCTTCTATTGAAGAATAAAAACTTACTTTTTATCCAAGAACTGTACGTTTGGAACACAAAATATTCAAATGGCGAGAATTAATGCAATCACAAAATTAATTCAATTTCAAATCAAAATTGAAAATAGACTGCATATTGTCCTTTCATGGCCAACTAGCAAAATTGCATTTATGATTAATTTTAGCAAAGTATTTTCAATGATTGCATTTTGTGTCCTTAGTATGGATTCACAAAAATTAATGAAAATATTTTGTGTTGTAGAAGAGTAAACATAATTTTTTAAATGTGTTAAGTAAAAACTGTGTTGTAGAAGTACCGTGTTGTATGAGGGTTTCCGCAATTTTCAAATCATGTTGGAGCGAAACCATGTTATAGGAGGGATACCTGTATATGAAATCTTGTTTTTCAAATTTTATTTTGAAAATTTTAGAGTTCAGTTTATATAATTTTTGGATCAATTTATTATTGTTTTAACCTGATTTGAATTTGTTATTTGTTTTAACATGCTTATGATAAAACAAAACGATGTTTAAACCTGTTTTAAATACATGTGGACTATTTGCTTAAATATACCCTGCCTGTTTTAAATGTGAATCAAAATTCAAATCAATATAAAGTTATTCCCGTATCTAACACCTGCTCAGCTCTTTATACATAGCATTGTACAATGCTTTCTATACACTGAATACAAGTACTTCCATCTGAGAAAAAATTTTGAAGTTGTATTTATTTTTTAGAAGATATAAACAAACCAACACCAGTATCATATTTCAACATTGGTTTATATAAGAGATTGATATTTTCTAGATGATATCTGAGTTATGTATTTATTAAAGAAATTATTTATTTATTTTATAATCATCAAACATTTATAATTCAATGAATCATCTAAATCTGATAGACAAAAAACTAAAATATTTCAAAAATTCATAAAAAAATCAATTTTTATTCAAAAAATTAATTTTTTAGCAGAATAGGGAATAATTTTTTCTTTATCCCTAAAAATTTCAAATTAATACAATCAGTTAGAAATTTTAGAGACTTTTAAAAAACTGTTTGTCCAGAATGGCATAGATGGCATCCAACATTAAATAATGGAAACATGAAAATTTTTGAATGTTAATTTAAAATAAAAATATGGCATAAGACATTAATTAGTTTTGGACTTTTGCACTCTTTAACTTCTTTAAAAAAAGGAAAGAATTGTTTTAACTATTATCCCATTGGTTAACATTATAATTTATTTTTACTTTATTATTACTGTATATACTCTTGTATAAGCCAAGAAATATTTTTGAAGAAGGGATTGATTTATACATGAAATATCAGAACATTTTTCACAGAATCATAAGATTTACCATTCAGTCACATCACATATTCCTGTCACATCTTTACATCAGTCATACAATCTGCCATATTTATTCCTAACAAAAATTATTATTTTACTGATTCTTTCAATTTTTTTATTAAATATGTATTTGTGTATGACTGTACATAAATTAGTATTTTTGTAGCTATGTACATATTAGATAATGTATAAATATCATTGAAAATAAATAAAGTGGTTGCGTTGAGTCCTCTTTGCGCTAATAATGCATCCTATGGTAGTGACTGTATTTCTTTTATTATTATTTATTTCAATAAAATTTTCCAATAATGTTAGTTGTAGCAAAATTTCTATTGCATGTTTTGATTCTGATTTTTATTGTTTAAACTTTGTTAAATATTTTTGTGGAGATTTGGAAATGACAAGAAATTTTAATAATTCTTTGATATATTTTGCCACACAAACACTTCAATAAAATTGTATTGTAGAAAAACATGACTGGATGTGATATAACATGATCAGATCCTATTCTCCATCCATCTCTCTATTTGCATTCAGTCACAATATTTTAATGCCCTAAGTCCGGTATTTTGTCAAAATGGCTTTATTTATTCCAATAGTGAACTGATTTGAAAAATTTTTTTAATTATAAAAAAAAATTATAGATTTATTTCAGTTAATATCATATTGCTATTGTAAGTTGGAGGTTGGCTTAAGCATGAGTTTCACATGTTTACTGATTTTCAAATTTTGAAATAGAAGAATTGGTATATACACAAATATATATATAATAATTATAAAGATAACAAGTATTATTGTTTAAGTAGTATTTTTTTTATTGTTTTGACTATATAATATTTAAATATTTTAATTTTCTTTAATTATTTGAATGTATTTCAAATAGTCCTTGACCTCTGTCATAAATTGGAAGTCATAAATCATAAAGTTTATGACTAGTGAAGTTTATTATTCAGTCATAAGTCATAAATACCAAAAAAAATTTATGGATTTTTCACTACTAATGCTTACTGGACACTATATGTTATCTTAATAAATATAAAGAACACATAACAGGACACTTTCCTTATATCAAAATATTGGATCAGAGACTCAAACCCATTGAATTGCATTGTCCAATCATAGAATTAATGAATTATTTCACTGTCATAAATACAAGTAGTCATAAGTTGAGGGTTACCTGCATTTTGATTTTTCCTTCATTATAATTGATCTGCAAATTATTATAAAAGGTTTTTATGACTACTAGAGATACTAAATTGAAAAATAATTAAAATAAAAAAATTAATATATGGATTCTATTTTTTTTTTTTGTATTATAATCATACATATAATACAGGCAATCCTCAGTTTATATAAGTGAATCATTCTGCAAAACCTTACATAAGTCAAAACAAATATATGTCAGAGCATACAAAGTACTAAAATAACTCATGTGCTTATTCTTTAATATAACTACTTTTAATGTTATATCACAAAGATATAACATTAAAAATGTCCAGATTCAGATTTGTTAACTAAAATTAATCTAATAAATTTATACATTATGTACATGTGATAAATGATGAAATTAGAACAATAATGCTTGTATCTCTGCATTATAGCTTTATCTGCTATGATTAGTATATTTTGTTTTTAATCAAGGAATATTTACATAAGTCAGATATATGTAAGTGAGGGACTGCTTGTATAGTGCCAATAGTAACAATGATATCAATCTTGAAGTACACTTATACCCACTGATAATAAGGAAAATGTAGCATATTGCTATATGAAATGTTCTAATAAAAAATATATGTATTACTACTTTTGAATTAGATATTGATATGAATTTTAGATAAAAATATGTTGATTAATCATATCTCTTTCTGATTTAAATTTAGTCAAGTTAAGTTCAATCAAAAAGCATTTTTTTTTCCTTTTCAAAGTAGTATAAATCTGTATTGTAATGTACAATTAGGATGCAATATATATTTGAATTTTAATAATTAAATATCATATTAAAAATTTAGGATAAGTTTATTTTTCATTATAAACAATATTTATTATTTTAAATAATTATAGATGGTTCATGAAATATCAGCATGTGGATCCAGAAGAAGCAGTTAAGATTCATATGGATGTTCAAAGTCGATGCACTGTAGCAATCCATTGGGGAACATTTTCGTTAGCAAATGAGGTATACTGTAATTTTTGTAAAATTTAAAACTAGATATTCCTAATTTACATAAATTCAACTTTATATAAAAAATTTCCTATTACCATAATTTTTGTTACTCCTTTTTATAAAGTAAATATGTATAGTATGAAACAAGTATATTTGTTAGTTACAAATGCAAATAAATAGGGTTTTGGGGATGAATTTCATTTAATAATACCATCACATCAGAGAACAGAATACTTTATTGATTATGTTACCTGATAATTGAAATTACAAAACCTATGAAAGTCTTTCATTATTTTATATTTTATTCAAATTGAAGAAAGTTATATAAATTGCTGTTTTAGAAAATTTTAAATATTTTACATTCATAATGTTTTTGTTATATTTTAATATTGTTAATGAGTGTATTAAAAATTTTATGGAAAAGAATAAAAAATTTTTTGATTATTATGAATGTTTTATAAAAATCAATGAAAAAAACAAATATAAGTAAAACTATCATAAGTATTATTATTATTTTATTGAAAAGTATTATAAATGAATGTGTTATACATTAGTTTTATAAATATAGACACAATCCTTTGTAATGCTAATTTATATACTATTATATTCCAATAATGCCAGTTTATGTAAAATCTGATCTCTAAATACCAGAATACAAATGCTTACTTTTTATGTTGGTTTTTTACTTTTGCTTTCTTTCAGGAAAATGTTTGTTATTAATCATTCATTAATCAATGAATTTATAATTTATTGAAATAACAGTTTAATGTTAGAAAGATATATATACACACATTACTTTAATCCAACTGTTATTATATCTTTGTCATGAGAGTTGATAACTTACCAAACCCTTATTTATAATTAACATATTTACTAATTACAAATATTACAAGGCACATATTTAGTCAATGAGCCAAAAGATTAAAATCATCAGTACGCATATATACATAAAGCAAATATTCTGTATAAAGAAGTATTTTAGGAAAGTGGAAAAAATATTTTAAAAATTTAAATTCAAAACTTCTTATTATGCAGCATCTTTTAGTTTCTCTATTTAGATTCTTTTAATATTTTGCTTCATCATTTTTTACAGGATCTTTGGACAATATCAGCCAATATTGTTTTAGTTGTTTAATATGGATATTCCCCAATTTATGCAAATAATTGGGACCAAAGTTTTTTACATAATTTAAAATTTGCAAAAATTGAAAAAATAATTTTTTTTTACAAAAATTTCTGGGGCTAGACAAACTATGATAATTGCACCTATACAACATTATGGTTCCATATAATTCCTTGATTGAAAAGACAATAACATTGTATTGAAATGACATTGTACCAATATTATGATATTTAAGATCAACATATAAACATATAACACATAAATAGATCAAGTAGTATTAACTTTTAAATGTTATAAACTAACATGTTTGCTTCATAACTTTTAGCTGTTTATACTCTATACCTGAAAAAATATGGAAAATATTTTAAGAAAGCTGGATATATGCAAACCAGGGAATATATATATTTTATTTTGAATATTATTAAAACCTAATGATATAATATGCTATTAAATGTTTCATCATGAAATGAAAACATAAATGCATATAAATTTAATGAAAAAAATGTGGTTTCTTAGTATTTCTAGAAAAGTAGTAGTCATTGCTATTTAGAAGACATACATGCTAACATGTGGATAGTATTAGCCAGATAGAAGTGAGACTGCAGCTCTATCTTGAAAGATCCAGATTCAGTTTATATCCATATTTTTCAGGAGGGTCCAAGCCTATTGAACTCTCTATCTTTCATTTGATGGCTGATCTCACAGGTATGAATGGCTAATGATGGACTTTGGAACAATCCATCATTTAGTATCTAATAGGATGAAAAGTGGCATAACATAAAAAAAGGCATGTGGCTATTAAAATTAAAGTATAATTTTTTTAAAGAATTTAATGTTGTAATTTGACAGAATATATCTCTTATATAAAAGAAATAAAACAAAAACTTTAAATAAATATTTATTACAAACATTAAAATTTGGGATTCTTTAATAAGAAATATACTTGTGTATGTAATATTATTAGCACTCTTATGTCAAGTCAGTGCAAAAACTGATGAAAGAGTTATTAACAAAAGGAAATATTTCTATAAGAGCTACACTTAAAATCATTTACTTAAAAAGATAGATGGAATGTCTACACTTAGGATTCTGCCAGATAAGTCAAAATAGGGCAGCTGCTAGCTTAAACAATTTGATTCAGTTCAATGAGTTATAATTGATTAAGTTCTTTTGTAGGAATTGAGGATGATGACTATATGCAAATACAAGTTGTGTAGATAGCAAAATGCATAAAATGTACAATGACAGATTCTGTATGGTAGGAATTTGTGCACTTTTTTACCTTCATTTAAAAAAAATCAAAATAATTACAGGAACTATAAAACTTATTAAAAGAGCTTGTGATTTGCAAACTAAGCTTGCCCAGGCCTTCTTTATGTATTCCTCCATGTAAACAAGACATACTTTATTCACCTTTGAAATTTTTGCTCATTATATATTTCTCATAATAGGATAAAGGCTTGTAAAGCAAATTTTTGATGCAAATTACACTTGTTTGTGAAAGTGGACTCACAAAATTGGAAGCAATAGATTTAATTAATTTAATATTAATATTTATGTAATTAAAATATTAAATTTAATATTAATTTTAGTTTTTTTTTTGAAAGTATTTTTTAATTTACATATCACTTGAATTTCAATAGTAATATATTGCACTGTTTTCTAAATATGAATCTTGAACATTAGTGAAAAGCTGTTGTAAATAAAATAAAATATTGATTAAAATCTTACATTAAAACTTGCTTTATTTGTTTTAATTTTTGAAAATATTACTGATATATATTCTTTAGAAGTAAAAACAGTTTAGAGTTATATTAATTTTTTTTGTGAATTCAATATTGTTTTTATTGGCCTATTTTCTAAAAGAAAATGAGGCTTATAAGGTCTCTGTATTATTTGTGTGTTCTCCATTAACAATTTCTGAACTAATTAATATGTTTTCATGAAATTTGATAGCAATGTTTTGCCATTAAAAATATTACCTTTATGTTGCATCAGTTAACCTTTTAGTTTCAGAAATTTGATTGGCAACTATTTAAAATTGGCAGACATTCAAACTTCTGAAATTTCTATGTAATAACTAAGAAAAATATTTAACAGATTTTTATGATGATAAGAAGTGAAAAATACAATTGAAGATAATGATAATGAAATACATATCATTACAATTACAATCTCTTATCTATAATCATTCCAAATAAAGGACATTTTCAGAAAATAGGCAATTAGTTATTTTCAGAACTGTTTATTATATGGATCTAGATGTTTGATGCATCTAACATCACATTTAGTTAAAAAATATAGCATATATTTTAAATTGACATGAATTCAACTTTGCAAATTCATGCAGACTAATCTAGATTAATTTAATCAATATCAGATTATAATCCTATGATTATTTAACTTAATTAGCATCTCTTTAGACATTATCTTTAATAAATAATCTTAATTAAAGAGAAAAATTAATTAAAGATGCATATATAAATAGTAGTCTGGACTGTAATAGGAAATAAATAATACTTCTTAATAGACTAAAGAGCTCTTTATTTTATGCAAGATTATCCTTAAATGACAAAACAGTAAATGGTAACAGTTGAATTGATCATTGTCAAAATTTTAAGGCTTTCCATCTGAATTCATTTACAGTAAGACCCTGCTTAACGCTGCTCCGTTTAATGTTGTTTCGATGTAACGTGGTTTTTTCGAATTCTATTTTGTTATTGATTCACTTTGGTGTGGTTTTTCAAACCGTTATTCTAACATAAACCCGAAATTGCAGGAATTTGTTGCATGCCATCTCACAATGGGTTTGATATCAGTGCTATGCAGTATATACGAAAGTCTGCTGCAGTCAAAGTTCATATTTATGATTGGTCATCAGTGTTATTTTACAGTAATAAAAATAACAATTATTGTATTTTAGTTTTAATCTGAACACTGCCACTTTAAACTATAGTTCCTTGAAGTTAGAATGCTTTTCTTTCGTCAATATTTTTTCATTGTTTATAGTTTATTGCAATCTGATTACTGCTTTTTGTTCTTAAAACTTTTTATTTTCTAATTTTAAGAATTTTTCATAAATAATTTATGAATACAAATCAATATTAGCAATAGAAAAATGTCTATAATTAATGTAATATAGTAGTAATAATACATGTTACAAAATAAAATAAAAAGTGCAATGTATTTATTTTTTATTCACTGTTCTGTTTTACCTATCCTCATTATTTACGTAATAAAATGACCTCGATTAATGCTGTTTCATTTAGCACTTTGTTTCCTTGGAACATATCCCCGCATTAAGTAGGGTCTTATTGTATCTATATGCCACTGAAATTGACTTGTTTTTTGAAAGTATTCAGAAAGTTTTCAATTTATAACAATAATGTAATCAGTAAATTCTGCTATTGGTCAATGCTGTTCCAGGGATTCAAGTCCCTGATCCACTGGTTTGATATATGGAAAGTTTCCCTTTTTTTTAGTAATTTACAAGGCATAGAATTAATCATTAATTAAGAGTTTAGAGAATTAATATAATTATTATCCAAAATCAGTTATTGCATATACAATTATTAATTTTCTCTAATTGTATTTGTTACTAAATTTACTTTTGTTTTTAATTATATAGTTTGTTATATTTAAAAAATTTATTTTAATATTTCAGTATTATTTGGATCCACCAATAAAATTGAGAGAAAGTTTGGAAAGACATAACTTAAGGCCAGAAACATTTTTTACCCTTAAGCATGGAGAAACTAAATTGGTTCGGCATGGAACACCATCCTCAAGGATTAATTGAGTGTGAATATTCATGTTTTTGTTTTGTGATAGAATATATATTTAATTAATGATTCTGTAAAATCATTGTAATATTTGTATTTCTGTTATCCACCCAAACATTTAACTTTTTAAATGTTAATTTTATTTTTAAATTTCAAATGCAGTAATAAAACAATTGTTGTTTTGTCACTGCATTTGTATTGTCACTGCATTTTTAGCAGTTTTACACTATAAAAGAATTTGTCTTCATTTTTCCATTATAATTTTTAATACACATATTTTTCTTTCATCAAATGTATCCTCTTCCTAATGGGAAGTTTTTGATTGAAAATATTCAATTGTAGAATTAATTCATTCCACACATCATACTTTATGTACTGACAAAACTGGAGAAAGAATTATGGAATGTTTAAGTTTTATAATTTGTTATTTTGAGTGTGCATTCTGTTATAACTTGTTCATTTAAATAATCAAAAAATTTAATTGGAACCAATTGTGATACATGGATTGTTTATTTGAAACTTTTTACAATATTTAAGATTCAATAAATTTCAATTTTTTGAAATTTTTAATCATCAATAAAATTGATAGTGATTAAAAACATTGATAATATATCACTTGAATTTCAATAGTAATATATTGCACTGTTTTCTAAATATGAATCTTGAACATTAGTGAAAAACTGTTGTAAATAAAATAAAATATTGATTAAAATCTTACATTAAAACTTGCTTTATTTGTTTTAATTTTTGAAAATATTACTGATATATATTCTTTAGAAGTAAAAACAGTTTAGAGTTATATTAATTTTTTTTGTGAATTCAATATTGTTTTTATTGGCCTATTTTCTAAAAGAAAATGAGGCTTATAAGGTCTCTGTATTATTTGTGTGTTCTCCATTAACAATTTCTGAACTAATTAATATGTTTTCATGAAATTTGATAGCAATGTTTTGCCATTAAAAATATTACCTTTATGTTGCATCAGTTAACCTTTTAGTTTCAGAAATTTGATTGGCAACTATTTAAAATTGGCAGACATTCAAACTTCTGAAATTTCTATGTAATAACTAAGAAAAATATTTAACAGATTTTTATGATGATAAGAAGTGAAAAATACAATTGAAGATAATGATAATGAAATACATATCATTACAATTACAATCTCTTATCTATAATCATTCCAAATAAAGGACATTTTCAGAAAATAGGCAATTAGTTATTTTCAGAACTGTTTATTATATGGATCTAGATGTTTGATGCATCTAACATCACATTTAGTTAAAAAATATAGCATATATTTTAAATTGACATGAATTCAACTTTGCAAATTCATGCAGACTAATCTAGATTAATTTAATCAATATCAGATTATAATCCTATGATTATTTAACTTAATTAGCATCTCTTTAGACATTATCTTTAATAAATAATCTTAATTAAAGAGAAAAATTAATTAAAGATGCATATATAAATAGTAGTCTGGACTGTAATAGGAAATAAATAATACTTCTTAATAGACTAAAGAGCTCTTTATTTTATGCAAGATTATCCTTAAATGACAAAACAGTAAATGGTAACAGTTGAATTGATCATTGTCAAAATTTTAAGGCTTTCCATCTGAATTCATTTACAGTAAGACCCTGCTTAACGCTGCTCCGTTTAATGTTGTTTCGATGTAACGTGGTTTTTTCGAATTCTATTTTGTTATTGATTCACTTTGGTGTGGTTTTTCAAACCGTTATTCTAACATAAACCCGAAATTGCAGGAATTTGTTGCATGCCATCTCACAATGGGTTTGATATCAGTGCTATGCAGTATATACGAAAGTCTGCTGCAGTCAAAGTTCATATTTATGATTGGTCATCAGTGTTATTTTACAGTAATAAAAATAACAATTATTGTATTTTAGTTTTAATCTGAACACTGCCACTTTAAACTATAGTTCCTTGAAGTTAGAATGCTTTTCTTTCGTCAATATTTTTTCATTGTTTATAGTTTATTGCAATCTGATTACTGCTTTTCGTTCTTAAAACTTTTTATTTTCTAATTTCAAGAATTTTTCATGAATGATTTATGAATACAAATCGGCTTTTTATTTTCTAATTTTAAGAATTTTTTCATGAATGTTTTATGAATACAAATAATTTTCTAATTGCGAATTTTTTCACGAATGATTTATGAATACAAATCGATATTACAATAAAGTTTACTGCAGTCTGATTACTGCTTTTTGTTCTTAAAACTTTTTATTTTCTAATTTTAAAATTTACTGCATTTTGTTCTTAAAACTTTTTATTTTCTAATTTTAAGAATTCATGAATGATTTATTATGAATCTCAAATCGATATTAACAATAAAATGCCTATAATTAATGCATAAATAATTTATGAATACAAATCAATATTAGCAATAGAAAAATGTCTATAATTAATGTAATATAGTAGTAATAATACATGTTACAAAATAAAATAAAAAGTGCAATGTATTTATTTTTTATTCACTGTTCTGTTTTACCTATCCTCATTATTTACGTAATAAAATGACCTCGATTAATGCTGTTTCATTTAGCACTTTGTTTCCTTGGAACATATCCCCGCATTAAGTAGGGTCTTATTGTATCTATATGCCACTGAAATTGACTTGTTTTTTGAAAGTATTCAGAAAGTTTTCAATTTATAACAATAATGTAATCAGTAAATTCTGCTATTGGTCAATGCTGTTCCAGGGATTCAAGTCCCTGATCCACTGGTTTGATATATGGAAAGTTTCCCTTTTTTTTTAGGTTTGTTCTTGTAGTTTTGTGTTCTTTGTGTTTATTAAGATAATGTATAGTATTCTAATAAACATAAGTAGTGAGAAATCTGTAAATTTTGGATGTTTATAACTTATGACCAGTCCGACTTACAACAAAAATGGCTGCTGTCAAAAGTATCCTGTTGCTTAGTGGCTCAAAATTCAATATAACTAACTGAACTGTTTCCACATGACCAACCATTGATGATTGTAATAAGTTTTATGATCTCTATAAGTAAATTATATGTTACTATGTATTTAAGATTTAATTTGGGTGCAGTCCACCCAAATTAAATCTTAAATATATTACTACTCCATTCAAACTTTAATGTTAAGTTGCACTGCAAATTTCAGAATTTATGGTTATGAATATTTTGAAATATTTAATTTTGACTGGTTATGGAAAAACTAAACCACCCAACTGAATATTTTGTGATGGCTTTACAAGTGGCCACTGCCAGATACAGTATATCCCTTGTGCGATATAGTGGCTTAACCTCCCTAACCAACCAACCAACCCAATTGAATTTTAACTAATAAATTATAAATGTTCTTAGAATACAAATAAAAACATAATAAACGATGATACAAAAGTAACTAGACTTTAATAGTGTAAATTATTTATTTATTTACACTATTATTTATTTATTAATTACACAAAACAACAAGTAATTTCAATCTCAACATAAGAAAATTATTTTTCAAATTGAATGATAAGCCAAAATGACACTCTGTAATGGGAGAAGAAACTATAGAATACTTTATTTTTTATTTTGTTCATTTTCTTTTTCCATCCTATTTCTAATAATTTTCTTCTTATTTTATTCCTAGTTTTGAATGGCAATCATTTTTAACAAATTTTTTATTGCAGCTGTGAAACCCTTCATTTTTCATCAACTTAGCAGTAAGTTCTCTCATTCTCACTCTTCCTATTAACCATTCATTTTCTCTATCATAACATTTCAACTCATTTCTTAGTTTATATCTGCATAGCTATTTGTTTTTACTAAAGTTTCCTCCCCCACACTCTCCCCTGTCCATTTTCTCCACTTTCCATTCATTAGTATTTTCTCCTCCTTACCAAATGAGTTTCATTTCAGTTCATTGTTTAACTTAAAAATTATCTTTTATATTGAGGTTGAAAGTACTTGCTCTTTTGTATAATTATTTGTAAATAATTTGCACTATTAAAGTCTAGTTAATTTTGTATCATCTTTTATTGTATTCCTATTTATAATTAAATATTGTAGGTCATATAGTAGTGTGGACCAAATTGATAAAAATACATAAGAAATAAAAATTCTAATTTATTAAATTCCACATTGCAAAATGAATTTATACAAACATTATGTAATTTGATTTAAAGAAAAATATAGGTTTTTCCTGATTTACATAATACTCAACTTATGTAATTTCAAATTTACATAAAATATTTTTCATATCATAACTTTATTATTTTTCAGATATAGAACTTAAATATCTATTGTATTTATAGGTTACAAGTGTGAACATATTCATTTACATTATTAAAAGTTTATCATATTACATGATTTATTTATGTTTTTGTATATTGTTTGTTGATCTTAAGTATCATATTACTAGTACAATAGCATTCCAAGCAATGTTGTCTCCCCTTCAATCAAAGAACAATATGGTGCTCTAGCATTGTATAGATGCATTTTTCTTCTTTAGTTCTGATATGGAGGGTATAGATGCACTCACTGTAGGCTACCTAGTAGTTTTTGATGTAGAATTTTTGTTAAAAAATTATTTTCCCAACTTATGCAAAATCCAAGTTATATAAAAACTTCTGTCCCACTTATTTGCATAAGTCAGGGAATGGTTGTATATGGAATAATAATAAGGAAAATGAGAACAAATATTTATTTGTTGTTAGGATAGCATATATTAAAGGTTGTATATTACCAATCATGTTCAACAAAGTAAACTCTATGTTCACTGTCATCTTCACAGTTATTATAAACTTCAGAATTTTGAATGACTGCCATTTTTTAAATTGACAGAGGCAATCAATCTTATTTTAAAGTCCATATTAATAATCTAATCCAGGGGTCGCCAAACTTTTTATCTCAATCATCTCTTTGATGATGCCATGAAATACCATAAAAATCCCAATTAAAGTTTTGATATTAAATAAGTTTTAAGTTTATTTTATAAAAGATTTCTGAATATAGTAATAATTAAAGTAGTGTATAAATAAAAAATATTTACAATTAATCAAACAACATGACATTTTTATATTGAACTAAAATTTATTTTTAATATGAAGGGTGGGCTTGGTGTTTTCTTACTAGACTATCTTTAACTCTCATTGACCCCGAGAGTGTGTACTGACCACGGGGTCAATGTCAACCACATTGGCGACCACTGATCTAACCCAACCTTTTTGCCAAATTTCATAAAAGTCAAACTGTTTCAAAAGTTATTAGAGAAAAACTTAGAAGTTTGATTATTTTGTCAGAATTACTTGCCCAATAGGTCATCCCTCATCTGCAATCCTGACCTTGTCTCTATTAATAATTATTGTTCTTTCACCTATTCAGCCTGTAAATTCATAGATCCACCAACAACCATCATTTTTCTAATAATTTCATGTTCAGAAGCCATCCAAAAGAAGAAGAAATCAAATTCAATTAAGATAATATTATTAAGAAAACTTTAATTATGGAACTTAGTATTAATACTTAGGAAAACAAAAATCCAAGGTAACTACAATGATACTTTCTTTATGTCACATGTTAACAATTTATAACAATTGCTCTTCACAATTCCAGTTGGTAACAACAGTCCTAGACAATACTAAGAGTTGATACAAATTGGACAAAGACCACAAAGAACAAACAGCAGATGAACATACAGTTATTAAAGCAGGGATGACTTCTCTTCCTACTGTCAACTGCTATCAAACATCCAAACTTATACTGCTATCTTATTTGCATTGTTGAGCAGAAATCTTTTCAAGTTATCAATAAACCAATTTTTCCTTATGTAAATATATTTCCTCTATATAACAAATTATTTGAAAAAAATAAAAATAATTCCTTCTTATTTTATTTTTTCATCATCTGATAACACTGCATTTTGATAAATGGCTAACAAGAAGACCAATACATATATTTGATAAGTCCAGCAATTTAATTCTATTAAATAGCAGGCATTACAGCCTGCTATTTTTAAATCCTTGAAGATAGAAGTTTAATTGAAGTATCATTGGCATATTCTTGTAAATATTATAAAAGTCAAATAATTAAATTGTTGAATTAGAGAGTTAAATAATGCAGCAATCAAAGTTACCCCGATAAATGCAGAACATCACTACCAAATTAGTTCAAATATTATTGGTAGGGATACTGATATACAGATCTAGAAAAAAGTGATCATTTTATAAGCCTCACTTAAGAAAGTAAATATCTATAAATAAATTACTAGAATGAGTTGTGAAGGGAAACATGAAAATTTTCAAAAATAGGTAGCAAAAAAAATTTAATGCTGTTATGTTTTATCAAAGAAAAATGAATAAATTATACTTCAAAGTAAAAATATGATATGGAAGAAAATTCAGTTCTGCAATTCAAAAATTGACAAATAAACAGTTCTATAAGTCAGCATTCTAATAAACTACAAAAATATTTTTAAAATATTAGAATACTGATTTATAGAACTATTTAACTAAAACTTTTGAACTGCAGAACTACAGAAGACCACAAAATATGGCTAAAAGTTTTTTATTCATTTTGTTTGGAATTAAAATTATTTTAAATTCATCAGTTACAAGTAAATTTTGTTACTCTGTTACTTAATAATAGAAATATAACAAATCTTATTAACTAAAATAAATTTGAATAAACTGTGACTGAATAGTATTCTCTCAAAATTATGAGTCAATGCATTCAGTATTCCTGTACTCATATATCCTGCCATATTTATAATCATTCGTGAAAAATTTGATTAGGTAAAAATTTCATGTCAATGGGAATATAAAGGGTCAAGTTAGCTGGTTCATACTTATCAATTTATTCCTGTACTCATATATCCTGCCATATTTATAATCATTTGTGAAAAATTTGATTAGATAAAAATTTCATGTCAATGGGAATATAAAGGGTCAAGTTAGCTGGTTCATACTTATCAATGAATTTATGAAAAACCACTTAAATTTTAAAAATAGAACTTTTATTCAAAATTTATTCAAGATAATCCAAATACAACTCTACTTGACTGTCTTCAATTTATTAACTTTATTTGATTATCTTCAATTAGAATGGATAATGAGGATGATGTATGGAACTGGAGAAAAAATTTTTAAGAGTATAATGTTGATTAAAAAAAATTTGATTGGAGTTTAAAATTTCAACTATTACTGCTAAATAAATAATAATAATAATAATAATAATAATAATAATAATAATAATTACTTACTGGTTCATTGTACATATTCTTAAATTGCAGTTTAATTCTTCAATATCCTTCATTTCTTCTTGACTAAGTGTAAAATCAAAGATCTAAAATAAAATTTACTCTTTAATTAATGAGATATGTATATATATTACATTAAATAAAAATATAATAAAAATCACACCTCAAAATTAGATTTCAATCTCTCTTTATTTGAACTTTTGGGAATAACAATGATATTTCTCTGTACTTGATAGCGAAGACATATCTGTATTAAGATAAGTTTATATTTTTATCATCAAATATAATAATGTAATTATATAAACAAAAATAATAAAAATTATACTTGAGCAGGACTTCTGTTATATTTTGAAGAGAGCTGCTTAATTTTTTCATCTTCTAACAGTAATTTTTCACCTGGTTTATCACTTGTTATATAAAATATATAATAATTTCAGAATTTTTATTAATAAAAAGTGAACATTAATCACTATATTTTTTAAAACATTTCTATTAGAAATCAGTCATTAAAGAATATCAAATATATTAAATATTTGACTCAAACTGTGTAAAAAAATTATTCTTTACATATATTATCATTTATATGATGATTTCAGATTATAAGAATATTATATTGATATCATAAACTATTATATAGCTATAAATATGCTAAGAAAGCATGTAAAATTGTAAATGCACAATTTATAAAATACAAGTTCTCTTTTTGTATTAATACTTTTGAGTTCAACACATGATTAGGATTTTAGTTATAAACAAAACTTGCAAACAAATTATGTTCATAACTTAAGGAATACTTGCATGAAAGGAAGCCAAAAAAGTTCTTACTCTTACCATGTTGTAAGTGTTCTATAGATCTATAATTGTAAACAATGATGGGTTACTGTCTTATAATATGCATGTTTTTTTTTGTTTTCACAGATCCTGTTTAATGTGGAGTTAGAAGCATAATAGTAGATGTAATGTTGAACAAAATTAAATATTGAGCTATGATACATGTTTCTCCATCTTCAACAGTAAACTGCACAAACAATCCACAAAGAGACATCAATTGTGTATGATGATGAATGTCCATTATATGAGACTGTGAAATAATGGAAACAGGAATTCAAATGTAGTTGCACCAGTCTATAGGATGGCCCAAGAGAAGCTATTCAACAAGATCATGTTGTCTGTATTTTGGGATAGCAAAGATATCATATTGATAGATTACTTACAAAAAGAGTCAACAATAACAGAGAAATACTACAGGAACTTGCTACAAAAGTTACAGAACAGTATCAAGGAAAAAAAAATGTGGTTTGCTATCAAAAGGTGTGTTGCTGCTAGCTGACAATGCACTGGCATGCAAGTTACAGAAATAGTCACACTTTTCTGCACAAATATGGCTTTGAAAACTTGGTCCATCCTTCATATTCTCCTGACCTGGCATCTTCAAATTTCTTGTTTCAAAATATGAAAAAACATTTATAGGGAAGAAGTTTCTTCAATGATAAAAAGCTCATTACTACTGTGGAGAGCTGGTTTGTTTCCAGATCTGCTGATGTCTACAAAGATGGGATTAAACTGTTCCATAGGTTTGAGAAATGTATGGCCTAGGAAGTGGTCTCAAACTGGTGACCCGCAGCTGCATCTGGCCCGCAAAGATGTTTTAGCTATTTGTTTAAATACATATTACAATTAAAAATTATTACAATTTAACATTAATAAAATAATAATTAAATTAATAAATAGTAATGTAAAGTTTTGAAGCATACTGCACTCAATCTGTGCTGTGCTATCAGTATCTATTCCCAGTTTCCCTTTCAATGTAATTTTGTTTAAAAATATTCAGTCCTTCATTTCCTTTCAAATTGCACATTCAGTCTGCATGCAATTTGAGTTTTAGACTACTAGCCTAGGAGGTGGTATATAAAGAAGGAATGGTTGAAGGATCAAATTTCAGATCCTTGCACATCCGTGTCATGATGAGGGTAAGAATTTTTGACTTCCCCTTGTATAAATATAACAGAAAATTTTATAAATGATGATAATTACATTTTTCATTTGTGAATTATTTATATATAAAATTTCTTTTTGCAGCTTTGTTTATTAAATTTATAATTTGAAAATAATTACCCATATTGATATGGTGCTGCAAGAGGGCAATAAGCAGTAACTTGGATATTTAAGCTTTTGCAAAATTCTATTAATTCTGTTTGAGTGAGGTATGGGTGACACTCTATCTACAGATATAAAAAAAAATTCACTATTAAAGATTGTCTATTAATAAAATCATAAACATCAAAAATTCTTATATTAAATATTATTTTGAAATTTATTTTAAGAAAGAATTCTGTGATTAAATTTATAAAATTCCAAATCTTATTTAATAATAAAGTTTTATAAGATGCCATAAATTGTTATTTTGAACTGCTGTAATGTTTAATACATCTATGCATTATTATTTATATTTTACATTCTATCACTTTAATTTTTATATCTATCCTGAATATTTTTTAATGTAAGAAGACTAAATGGTATGTTTATGAATAAGTTAATGATCTATACAGTAAGACCCTGCTTAACGCTGTTTCGCTATAACGTGGTTTTTTCAAATTCTATATTTTTTATTGATTCACTTTGGTGTGGTTTTTCAAACTGTTATACTCACATAAATCCGAAAATCGCATGAATTTGTTGCTTTGATACTCCTATGCTGTCTTGCAGTGTGTTTGATATCAGTGCAGTACAGAATATACAAAAGTCTGCTGCGGTCACAGTTCATATTTATGATCGGTCACCAACGTTATTCTATAGTAATAAAAATAACAATTATCCCATTTTAGTTTTAACCAGAATACTTCAACTTAGAACTATAGTTCCTTGAAGTTAGAACGTTTTTCTTTCATCAATATTTTTCAAAACAAGTTTAGCCACTATTATGAAAATTAAGGATCAGTTTATACAAAATGATCCAAATTTTGATAGAAATTCAAAGACATGACAAAGTGTCATGGATGCAATGTCTTGCCATCGATAGTTGCTTGCTGAACATAAAAGGAAAAGGCAAACAATATTGGATGACTTCTTAATGAAAAAAACAGTCTCAAAATGAGGAAAAACCTTCCTCATCACAAACATAAATTATTTACTTGAATATTTGTGATTTTCATAAATGATTTATGAATACAAATCGATATTAACAATAAAAAAATGTCTATAATTAATGTAATACAGCAGTAATAATACATGCTACAAAATAAAATAAACAAAAATGCTACGTATATTTAATTAGCAATAAAAAATGTCTATAATTAATATAATACAATAATAATAATTTTTATTCACTGCCCTGTTTCACCTATTCCCATTATTTATGTGTTAAGGTGACCTCGTTTAACGCTGTTTCATTTAGCGCTTTGTTTCTTTGGAATGTATCCCCTACATTAAACGAAATCTTACTATATTTATTTTCATCTATAAAAGTTAGATATTTTAAATAGCACTAATTTAAAAAATTATAAATATCAAGTTGAATACAAGTTGATAAAGATGAACTGCTTTAAGAACAATCCAAGAATAAAATTATTTACATAATATGCTGGTAAAAATCAGAGGTTTTTGGTTATCATTTTGATTTTTCCAATTTCATAGCAGACAACAAAGTTTTACTACAAATGAGTTGTACTGCATTGTATAGCTAAATATATAGCTTAGAATGGTTATTTATGGATGTTTAGCATTTATTTATTGTAATTAAAGTTCGTATTTAAAATTTTTTTGATACTTCATATTTGAATAAAATTCACAAACCCAAGAATTTTAGATATATAGCTTAGAATGGCTATTTATGGATGTTTAGCATTTATTTATTGTAATTAAAGTTTGTATTTAAAATTTTTTTGATACTTCATATTTGAATAAAATTCACAAACCCAAGAATTTTGTTAAACAAGAATTCATATACCAAAACCATCTGTACAGTTAATCCTCAACTTATGATAACAATGTCATCAATAAATTCTGTTATTGGTTAATACAACTGATCTGACTTGGGTTCAATTCCCTAATCTACTAGTCTAATATAGAGTTGCTAAAACTTGAACTTACAAGCTGTTACTAAGAAAAAGCTTGAGAAAGTTCATGCTACCTGAGCTTTTTCAATAAAATTTATTAATAAATTATACTTTAAAGCTGAAAAATTGCTAGTCAGTGTTATTTGTGGTTTATTGTACGATGAAACAAAACCAATTACCTAGACTAAAATGCATCAGATACAATGTTCATGAAAATAAAAACAATGTGTGAAAGACATTTATAAAATGCAAACAATATCAACAAATAATAAACAATATCACTTATAAACATTTTGTAAAAGACATGATAAATCAAATAAAACCATAGTAAGCAACAACAGCAATAATTTGATCAACAGACATAAACATAAAAATTTAATTCATAAAAATGGTATAAAAGTGCATAAAATATGCTAAAAAAACTAAATGTTGAATGAAATTGCAATATTCAATAAAAAGACATAAAAGCTAGAACAATAAGAATCTTTTTAAAAAATTTAAGAGATTAGAAACAAATAGATTAAAATACTGTAAACATTCAGTAAAATAAGAGAACTAATTAAAAGATGTTTTCCTGGATAAGTGCTGAGTTGCAAAGATCATAGATTGGTTGATCTTCATTCATCAACAGACATTGAATGACACATGAATTGTGGCTTTTGCAGAGGGCGAGATCCTTGAACCATATGTTCTTCCATTTGTACATGCAGCGAAAATTCAGGATTGATATTGGTGGATAATAATGCCTGCTCAGGCATTATCCTGTCGACCAGTATCTTGAGTGAATGGAGAATTTATTAAATGGATTGGCTTCTTGTAGTTGGATAACTAAATAAAGTTTGCAGTTATTTTATTGATATTTTTTATGGTTACTTTTGTTAATGGTTGCATTTGGAGGAACTACCAAAATGGGCCAAGCAGTTTAGAGTTAGCCGCCTTTGCTTTTCTGAATAGGGAGAAGTGTCTTGGAAGCAGGTTTCTCCTCTCTTATTTTTACAATAGGTTAAGAAGTTAGCTGCCTTTGCTTTTCCGAATAGGGAGAAGTGTCTTGGAAGCAGGTTTCTCCTCTCTTATTTTTACAATAGGTTACTTCAGTATGTTGAATAACTGGTTTGATTTCATGGAGTGGAGCTTGTTACATATCTAATAATCACAAGACTATTCTCATAAATATAACTACTACAATTAAACAAAAACTTTTTATTATTACAGAAAAAGATGATTATCCTTCAGCAATTCCTATATTGGCATCTGCATGACAGCATAATTTTCCATCAATAAATACCCTTAACTAATTTAAAAAGGTTCAAGGATGGAATTTGAATCATCTGTTTATTTATGAAATTACTTGAACTACATGGATCAAACTGAATCAAGTCAGTAACTCTAATATATGGAAAGCATCTTTTTTTGTGTCTGATTCTTGTAGTTTTTTTTTGTTCAGACAATTTATAGTGTCCTAGTAAATAGTAATAGTGAGAAATTCATAAATTTTGTGCATTTCTGACTTACAACAGTGAGATTCAAAATTTTTGAAACCAAACTCCATCATAAGTCAAGGACTATTTGTATATCAAATTTATCTTCTTATAATTTTCTAAAGAATTCATAAGAATAATTTTTATATATAATATCTAAAGTGCATATACAGTCAAACCTCTTTAAGCGGCCCCTCTATAAACCGCCACCCTCGTTATTTGCCCTATATATAATATTTAAAGTGCATATACAGTTAAACCTCTTTAAGCCGCCCCTCTATAAACCGCCACCCTCGTTATTTGCCTGAATTTTACGAATATGATTTTATTACAAAAAAATATTAGGTGACAGGGCCCCGAGATTTTGACTGCCTAAGGGCCTCCATCTTGTTTAATCTGGCACCGATCACTTCCAACCATGGACTACATCCACACCCATGGAGGGAGGCAGATGGTGAAGAATACAGATCTCTGGAAAGTGCAGCCCTAGGTTATATTTCATTGATTCAATATAACCCTTTCTCTGAAAAGTTTGCCCACCCCTGATTTATAATAAAACTTTGAAAGGTTTTATTGTAAATTAGATTATTCTCTGAATAATTCTGAATAAGGCAATCCTTGTTTCAGAATACATAAAGGTTAAAAATAACACCAAAAACATTATACAAATGTTTTTTTCACAGAATTCAAAATTTTTAAATGTAAATAATAATATAGTATATAGAAGAAATAAATATGTTAAATTTTTCAAACTCAAAATTTTTAAATATTTATTAGTTTTTAAATGTAAATAATAATATAGTATATAGAAGAAATAAATATGTTAAATTTTTCAATACAAAATATAATTGTCATACACAAGGAAATGCTTCATAGAGATATGGGACCTGGTTTGATCCTGCATCTATGGATCAAATCCAGGTCCCATACCTCTATGAAGATTCCTAGATCAACATCACTTCATTCTTTAAAATTTTAGTTACCTCTATGGTTTTAGCCAGATAGTTGCATGATAGTGTTTTGCTTATCACTAGATTATCTGGATTTAATTTTAATCCACAACTCAATTTTTTTGAAAAGGGCCGAAAAAGGGACTCCAGCCAGCCATGTTTGACTAATTATAATACAGGTAGGCCTCGATTAGCGCGAATAATTCGTTCCACGAATTTCTCGCGCTAATCGAAGTATTAACTCTATGGAAAATATGGTAATTGGTTCTTGCTTTGTGAGATTCCGGCCATTAGCTAA